>JAJJWW010000902.1:0-138662 GCA_023531295.1 Papaver armeniacum
TATCTTTTATTTCAACCGGCCCAATGAAAAAGTAAAAGAAGTGTGTATCATGAGAGTAAAAGAGGTGTAAGTAAAAGTTGTAGTATATAAAGTGAGAGTTTTAGGTTTTCATTCTTCGCTTCATTCACTTTGAGTTGTGTTCCCAAATCTAAACAGGGTTTCTACGCCGGCCTCTTTACTTCAGAAATCCTCAAAAATTTGTGTACACTTGAAGTGCTTAGCTTAAAAATTTGGGTGAAATAGAAGAAGAAGAGGAAGAGAAAAAGGTGATTCTTGCAATACCCTGTCTTTGATGTTTCCTTTGATCCATTCTTCAATCATTTTTCTTTCAAGTGTTAATCGGTTCATTAATTTCTACCTTGTTTTGCTTGTTTGATCCTTTCTTTTTAGGGTTGAAAGGTTTTTTTTTCTTAAATTTTTTGAATCGGGGGAAAGAAATGACAAATGAATCTGGGAGTGAAAATGGGTTATGTATGGGGAACTTGGTGGTGGTGCAGACTCAGAAACCTTAACCAAGACAGCATAATGATATTTCCTCTCAACAAATTAGTAAGATCATAATATTACTACTAGTACTCTCAATGTATTAAAGTGATTTTTGTTTCCTAAAAGAAAATAAACTTACATTTGTTGTGTTGGATCTGTGAACTCTGTCTGTAGGTATTTCGTGAGGTTCTGAAGGATATCTGTTATGAATTTCAAACAGATTTGTGAAATGGCTTAAGATAAAGAGGAAAGTAAACTAAGCAGCTATATCAGCAATTTCAAACAAAGGGGTACAGATTTGGAACGAGCCTAGCTAATCAAAGAGAGACGAGTAAAGAAAATTCTTCGTGATGAACAGTCAATTATGAATTTCAATGAGTAATTTTCCAAATTAATCATCTGTTATTCCCTTTTATGGCCATTTTTTTGTCAATTGAAACCTAACAAAAATAGTCTTTGGGAGCTGAAAATACTAAAATATCCTTTTACTTAAAAAAGAGTTCCTCCATTGTCCTCATCTTTCTATTAGTTCCCGGCCCACCGGTTCCTTCGTCACGAACTGGTTGCTACAGCAGCAGCAGCTCAGCCACTGTCACAACATCACCAATTCCACACAACCACCTCCATCAACACTATCAGCGCCGCCGCCACCACCACCAGTACCTCCACCGCCGCCACCACCATTCCAACCTAGAATCAAGTTAACACAGTATTTATTTCCTCTCTCGAAATCATACAAAATCTTCTTCCAAAGTGTGCTAATTATTTCTTCGTATTACTTAAAGTAACATCAAATCCAGCACAAAAGTAGAACGAATCTTAGTTAATTGCTTAATCCAACTCAATCCAATCGACTAAATTGGACGAGAGAGAGAGAGAGAATGAGGTTGCTCTGTCGTGTGGTGGTGGTCTGTGTAGGATTTTGAGAAAAACAGAAAATGCAAAGAAATAGATACTGGTAGCGTGGCGGCTGCAAATGTGAAAGAGGAAAAACGAAGAAGCTAGGTTTTCATTTACTGCTAAAACTACAAAGCCGTCCAAAGGTTTTCTAAAATGAACTATCACCTTGCCACGCGTCCCAGACTAAACAAAACGTAATAACGACACAAAACATAGCTTCCGGTACATTGGTGACATACTTTTTGAAATTAAAGAATGATGACCGACTAATTTAAGGTATTTCCACTATAATAGGAGGCCAATAACCTATACTAAAACATCTTTGATCGGTATTAAGGAAAAAATTCTTTCCCATCGTAATTGGGCCCACGGAGCGAAGGGATAGAGGACCTTTAGGGCAACTGCAGTTGGGAGAGTATAACCAAAGACTAAAAACCAAAAAAATTTGAAAAAAATGGGTTTAGTCCGCGGTGGGACGCTTTTTTTTTTTTTTAAATTCGGGCATTACTTTGAGTTACGCCCGATCATCAGACGCAATTTAAAGTTGCGCCCCAATCAGACGCAATTTAAAGTTGCGCCCCAATTTTTTTTTTTATATTCAGGCGTAACTTTAAGTTACGCCCCACCAGGCGCAACCTTTAAACTTCGCCCGACCAAAGACCAAACCAAAGAACAAATATAGTTTGGTTTTTAGTTTTAGTCTAGTATATGATCTTTACTCCTCTTCGTAGCGCTTGGTTTTTCGACCAAATTTTTAGTTATACTCCTCGACTGTGGATGCTCTTATATGGCCATTTTTTTGTAAAATCTAAATGATCAATTGACACAAAAAGATTGGAAATGGTTAGGGCCGAAAAACCAAAAATATTCTTCACTTTTAGTCCAATTACTATAACTCTTTGTGTATCCTATCTTAAAGGGATATAATTGGATACCAAACTTTAATATAACATATATATCTAAAAATCCGTGCCTTGGAATTTTATAAAATTTATCTCGTTGGAAAGGTTATAAAAAACTCTACGCAATACAAACAACAATATCAAATTTAGAGTTTTTACGAAAAATTCGGAGGTATTTATCATTTTAGGCACAATTTTAGAAAATTAAATGTATATCCATTATGCAAACCACCACAAAGGATATATAATACTTTATGTAGCAAAATTTTGGTTTATGCATCAACTAATTTTTCTTTGCAACTAATAAAACAATGTACTCCCTCCGTTTCAAGAAAAATGATACTTTAATTTTAGGCAAAATTCTCGAAAATTGAATGCATAGCCATTATGCAAACCAGCATAAAAGATGCATAACACATCATGAAACCATATTTTGGTTTATGGATAGACTAATTTTCCTTTTCTGAAAAAGTGATACTTTCACAACCCGTTTCAGGAAAAGTGAAACTTTCGCTCCGTTTCGGGAAAAGTGATACTTTCGAACTTTTTCCGAAACGGGGCGAAAGTATCACTTTTTTGGAAACGTGGTGAAAGTGTCACTTTTTCAGAAACAGGGTGAAAGTATCACCATTTCTTAAACGGGACGAAAGTAGTCGCAGACAAACCCCATGTTCAGATTCTTTTTCGGTCGGCCCTCCCACCGTGGCAACGGTTATCCTAGTATTGCTATTCACGAGCTCTTATTTGATTTGGATTTCTTTGATTTAATCCAGTATTATTATCAGTTGCATCAATTCAAAGATTTAGTTGAATTAATAATAATAGGTTATCTAATTGCTCTAAAATTCACATCTTCTTCATAGCCATAATGGATTATTTTCCATTAATTCACATGTCTAGATTTTTATTATCATGTATTCGTGCTGAGAAAAGGTGCACGTTAGACCAAATATCGCCAGAAATGCAGGTGTGTTATCAATGTGGTTATTGTATTGAGAGAAATTGCTAGACCAACTTCTTCAAAGGCCGCGGATGCCACAGCCACTGTAAAAAGGCTTAAAGGAACACCTCTATCTCGTCCAATTAATCTCATTAGGATTGAAAATTATTCTCATACCTTATTGATATTTAAGTTAGAAATCGAATCGGTAAAACAGAAAGATTATAGATACTTTACCACATGGTAATCCCGCTAATGGAATTTGCAACATAACGTTCAATTATGCAATAATATCTCTATAATGTGAACAGGGAATAATTTTGGAAATAAAACTAAATCAACGATGAAATACGGGGAGATACCGGTGCTCTAATCTAAGATAGACAGAGATAACAACATTTGAAACTGATATGCACCTATGCAACAGGTAATTGGCAAGCATTATCATCACTTGTATCGTTTTTATTCTGATCCAAGGTTCAATCAAGCACCAAAATACGTATGTTACATGTAATGTAACTATCAAAAGAAACAAACTTACAACATTTATAGATTTAAACTGAATGTTTGTAGCAGCAAGTAAGGTCTATAAAGAATATTTTCTTCTCTACCAATTCAACAGATTCCAAACTAAAATAGCAAATTTCTCTAACAAGTAGCACTGTATAATTGATCTATTTCTCTGTAGATAGTGCCGAAAACAATACTGCTGAAGATGAAGCTGGAGCATCTGCTAGGACAAACAAAATTAAGAATTTCAGTGCGAGGAGCAAGAGAATGAAATCAAACACATTTATTATACAGATCTTACCTGACGAAAGGAAGGACAAGTAGAACAACATAGACTTGAGAGGAGAAGTAATTATCACAACCATTTCAACCATCCCTATCTATCTTGTTAGATCTCCAAGGAATGTGCAGAGGTTCCCACATAAAATCAAAACTCAGATCATAAACCCACATTTGATTTTGGAATCCGCAAGCTGAACTCGTTACTGGTTTTTCCCTCAACGCCGCCTCACTCTGCAGGTAGTCTCCGCAATCTCTTGAGTAAAACTTCTACTGAAATCCTAGGGTATTATTCATGATTCAATATAAAGAAGAATATTTTGTGTGATTTTACTGAATATGCCCCTGAGCTAGTCCCAATGGACAATTGTGTGCAGCCCAGCAGTGAGGAGGAGGAAGCCCCCGGCCCCGGAGACTATACTACAGTGTCTAAATAAGTGGATCGTTTCTCATATTCTTGGTCAATTTTCACACCTTACACACGAGGGTTTGGATTTTCTGCCATTCTCTATTTGTTTTTTTACATGACGAAAAATTCTCACATATAAACCTAGTGGTTTCACAAGTTTAGATTATGGTGCAGATGAGGAATGGAACTCAGGCTCCACTCAGGATATGAACCGCACAAGACACCGGAGGAGGAGGAGGATCGGAAGTCTGAGCGAAGCTTCCCTCTTTAAAGTTGAAAAAGTTTGTGTTGTTCTCTTTGAAATTTCTCCTAAACTAACAAGGATACAACATAAAGACAGCACACCAGGACATGCCAATTCTTTAAATACAGGAAATTGATGCCGGGGCACATTTGGTTTGGTCTACGTAATTACTTAAGTTTTCATGATTTTTCTTGTAATGAAGTAATCTGCACCAATGTAAGTACCCTTTATTGGTTATTGACAACATTATCATTACTTGGCCAATCTTAATCGGAGATTCTATCAAGCACTTAAATCAATAACAAAAAAGTTCAAGATCTTGACATTTCTACAGATACCATTTCAACAAACTTCAAGTTGCAGTATCTCTTCTTGTCTCGGATTTTGCAAGTGCCACATCTGAAACTCGATCCGACCTTGGGTAAGATGAACACTATTCAAAATCAACAAAAATGCTGCAAGACAGCCCTAGGCATGATCTTCAGGTAAAGGTTTATTTGGTTGTAAATTTTGTCCATCTTGTCAAGCCATCAGTAATTACCTTGGCTTACCAGAATTCATGAACGTCAAGAAGTGATGCACTACAATTATAAGTGTATAGAATTCCAAACACATTCCAGTATCTAGTTACTAGTACCCAGATATAAGTGACGTGAACACCTGACAAATTAGGTGTCTTAGCTTTGGGAGCCGTCAAGGTTCATTTTCTGTTTTGGATGGTGGAGACTCATAACTAAGATATGCAAACTTACATAAGTTAATTGATGTAGATGACGCTTTTTAAGTAAAATATAAAGAGTTAACATACAATATTTCTTTCAAAACATAGATCACAGGCTCTGCTAAGTCCCAGTTGCAGTGTAACAAATTTTGATCATAAATCTAAATATTTGTAGTAGCCAATAAGGTCTACAATGGAAGTCTTCCGTAACAACTGAAAAATAAGCTCTGAACTGATCTTCTTAAGTTCATAAGAGTAAGTTACAAGTACATACAACAATACCCAAATCAGCCATGAAGACACCCTGAAATCTCTAATTTAATGATTACCAATATACGCAAACCAATTCTGGTTATAAGGTCATCATTCCATTCTCCCAACTGATCTATTTCTCTATTATATTGCTCCATTCAAAGACAAAGACAACGACACACCGATGTGATACATCCACTAATCAATTTCTCTATGGTGTTTTTACAACCAGCAAGAATATGAATATGAAGAATGATCTGGTCATATCTCACTTCTAAAGCTGAGATAAACCTGCATAGAAAAACCAAAAACATAAATGTCAATGTTGGGGGCTAAGATCAAGAATAAAAATACCAAACACCACCATTTTATTTACAGATCTTACCTTGGCTTGAGACTGGACATCAAGACTAGAAGGGAAGTAACAATTTAGATTTGAGAGAATAAGTCAATATGTCAACAAGGTAAACGGTATAAAAAACTACTTATATCATAAACCCCCATTTTATTTACAGATTTTACTTATGGTGCACCTAACAGTATTTTCAGTTCCGAGTTTGATTGAAGTTTAGAATATCCAGTGATCGATAAATCCAGCCCACCAAAAGCAATTCACAGAATCACAGCAGGAAGTTTCCCTCTCAGTTGAAAAAAATTGCGTTGTTCTCTTTGACATTTCTCTCAAACAAACACGGATACAACATAAAGACGGCACAATAAGACATGCCAGTTCTACAGATACAAGAAATTGATCTAAGTAAAATGTTGAGCTTTCATGATTCCTGAAAACTGAAATTCCTACACGGGATAGGCAAATCGACAAATTTCCCTCATTATGAGATGGGCAAATCAAATCTGGCCCGAAGAGGCTGAATTAGACAACAGACAAAAACATAATTAAGAGAACAAAAGGCTAGAATGCACACAGAATAAGTAATGTAATGTTTGAAACATTGTAAAAAACGCTGCTAGCCTATACTGTTTCCAACATTGCAACAAAACGTTTTCACTTGGCTCTCTTAAAGTTGAATACATTGCTTAAGATCTGTGCGCAACGAGATTTATGTTTACAAACTCTTCACTAGAAACCAGAATCTTTTACAGACATGCACATCAAAAATAGTGGCGAAAAGATACAACCAATGAACCAGAAACCAATGAACCTGAAATGTGAATTGCCTCCACAATTAACAAAATTCCATTTGTACCTTCTCCATGGTAAGATCCGGATATCATGCACAACTTTACCCTACAAAAGCCTCCCTTGACCCTTGTATTTACAGCAATAAGAGCACTTAGAATTCAAGGGCCACAAACCATGGGAAAGAAGCATAGATACTTAGAGAGGATCTGCAGCAATATACACTACAGGTGCAGCTCAGAATCACCAAAACTCCCACAGAACAGCGTGAGCACATATGTGTCTGTAACTTCAGTTAAAAACATCGGCATGGTAATACTAATATCTCTATATTGTCATGTAAACAGAACTAATATTCAGCAACAAAGTGATGGGCAGATATCTGTGTAAACACTTTAAGATACAAAAAAAAATATACAACATTCAAAAGTGATCTGCACCAATACAAGTATTCTTTATTGGTAACTAGTAAGGACACATGTGCGATGCACATGCTTGAATTTTTACTCATCCAACAATACTAAATTTGAAAGCTATGGAATTTTTTTCCTAAAACAAAAATTTACTATTCTTATTTGTATTCGTTACGTAGATAATTGAAAGAGCTTTTCAAATATATAAATTTTTAAAAAATCCGGTATATATTTTGAAAGATAATAAGTTTTTAAATTTTTTGATATATTTTTTAAAATAATGGTATTTATGTAAATATGTAAAAAATAAGGACAACCAAGTAATTTAGGGGGTCTCCTACCAAAAAGAGCTCTTTTCTTTATATTAGTATAAGATAAGATTGGTAAGCATTATCATTACTTGGCCTATTTTAATCAGAGTATCTATCAAGCACTTAAAGAAATAACAGTAGACAAGGTCCAGAAATTCAACAAAGTACAAGATCTTGACATTTCTGCAGATGCCATTTCAACAAACTTCAAGTTGCAACTTGCAATATCTCTTTTAGTCTCGTATTTTGCAAGTTCCACATCAGAAACTCTATCCGACCTTTCGTAAGATTTGATCAATGGAAACTAATCAAAATCTACACAAATGCTGCAAGACAGCACAAGGTGCGATCTTCAGGTAAATGTTTATAGTGTTCATGAATTCTTGTAGACAAAATTTACAACCACTTGTTGAGTGGATAGGATGCAAAAGCATCTAATTACTAGTACACAGATAAAATGACGTGAACGCTTGAGATCACTGGTGGCACTAGGAACGACTGCAAAGAACTTGGAAAAGATAAACTTGTTCTCTAGTTTTAGTAACAAACTAAGTGTGTTGGCTTTGGGAGCCGTCAAGGCCACTTTCTGTTATGAGCCTCAGAACTAAGATATGCGTACTTACAAGTTACATGAGTTAAATGTTGTAGATGCTACTTTCTAAGTAAAATATAAACAGGAAATACATACAATATTTCTTTCAAAACATACATCACAGGATCTAATTACGATCATATCCATGTTTGAGTTGGAAGGTAAATATAACTGATTCAACAACAACAAAAAATGCAGGGAATTATCAATTCAAGAATAAATAGCCTTGACATATAGATTCTATCAAGCACCAAAGTATGTATTTAATGTAACTATTATCAAACACTAACATTGAGATATAGATGAATTAAATCTAAACTAAATACTTATAATAGCAAATTAGGCCCTACAATAACAATTGAAATACAAGATACAACACTACCCAAATCAGATATGAAAACACCCTGAAATATTTTGCTAACTAAAACCAATTGGAAACTGTGAGAAACTTAAAAAATCTCTAAACCTATGATCACCAATATAACTACAGCTGCATGCCACTGGCCCAAACCCCCTACCCAATTCTGGTTGTAAGGTCATTCTCCCAACTAAATCTCTATTCTGTTTCTTCATTAAAAGACAGTGCAGTAGATGCGAGATAAGACAGTCAGGGGTTTGCCCATGCAAAAACAACCTGGTGCTATCTCCCATAAAAATACGAGACCATCCCGCATACAAGAACCAAAAACATGAATGTCAATATTATCGGTTAAGACAAGAATGAAAATATCAAACACCACCATCATTTTACAGATCATACCTTATAAAGAGAAGTGAGAGTAGGTAAATCTGCCCATATCAGGATTAGAAGGTAACTATTAATTTATATCTGAGAGGAGAAGTCATTATGATAGCAAATTCAAAGATCTCTGTCTCTCTTCTTTTTGATCTCCCCCAAGCTATGTGTAATGGTTCACCAAAACTAATTTTATCATAAACCCCCATCTGATTTTGGAACCGGCAACAAGAACTGCAGTTACTTGTTTTTCCGCCTCCCTCACTCACACTTCCAGCCTCCACTCTCACTCAATATCTACAAAAATATTAGGTTTTGGTTCATTTATAGGGGACTATGAGATTTTACTAGAATAACCTTTATCTAACCCCACTGGCTAGGCACACCCAATGTTATAACTAGAGCTGTCAATGAATCCGCTTCCTCCCGGGTACCATACTACCCGGAACCGGACCCTATTATTTTTTTTGGTTACGGGTCTTAACGATTCTGGGTCTGGTTCCTAAATTAGAAGGCCCAGAACCGGAACCGTTTAAATAATCGGGTACCCACCGGTTTCGGGTATTTTAGGTTAACCTTTTATAAAAATCTCTGGAAGAACTAAACTCTCATCAGTACCCCAAGGAGACAAAGTGGTTTAAGAAGATCTATCTACAAATATAATAGGATCGATCATGGATGCCTGAGAGGAGGTAAAGGCTGCAATGAGGGTTGTGGTTGCGTTGTACTCATGCCGGCGGTTAAAAAAACGTCTAAAGTCTCAACTGAATTTCGTTTCTCAAAAATGAATCCCTAGATTTTTTCAAGTCGCTCTGATCACCCATGACCAAAATTTGAACTACCTCAATCCAATACCTTACTCTGCATATCTTATTTAACATTACCTTTCCCAAACACTTGAAAGTACCATTTTTTTTTTGATCGGTAAAGATAAAGTTTTATTGATCAAAAACGAGTGTATAAAAGGATTATACTACTCGGACAAAGAACAAAAATAATAGCTTGGGCACAAGACTATTCAAAGACTAAGACAAAACAAAAGCATCACACTCCCTAACATAAGCAGTATCACATACTCTCTGGATTAAGGGGGCTGGAAGTAAGCTTTTGGCCATTGATCAATCACACAGGAGTAAAAAAGGTTTTCGAAATCCTTGAACACCATGCACCAGGTGAACATCTCAAAAAGAGCCTTGTTGATTACAGTCGCAGCTGAATTCACCTTGCCGTTAAAAGCTCTTGAATTCCTTTCATTCCATATGCTCCACGAGATATCACAAATTTAGGAACTATATTCCACACGAGTTTGAACTTTTGTTGGCTGAGTCGGATTCCAAGCAAAAAGAAGAGACGTGACGGTCGGAGACATAGTGAAAAACCATTGATTTGTCTTATTCCATATCCTATTATATTTGTATTATCAAGTGAAAAACTATATTCCATTTGAAAGTACCATTACCAACGAGAACCCGTTTCCACTTGCAGACAAAAAAGAAGCTAGATGAATCTAGCCATTAACAAATACTATTTGGACGGCTTTTTAGCTTTAGGGACGGTTATGAGATCCGTCTAGAAAACTTTGGTGGATTCTAGATTTTTATTATTCTGACGCCTTTAAAACCGCCACTATTGTATTGGACCTGATAACCGCCAAGATTATTTCTTACCAGGAACGACGTTCCTTTTCCGGTGTGCCATTCCCTTTTTAGGTGACACATATCAACATAACTTAGAACCGACAACGAGAGAAACAAAAAAAAAAATGGTGTACACTCAAAAATCAAATTGCTTACAAAAGTGACACTCGTTCATAAAAAAAAATCAAGTCAAGAAAGATGCTCTCAGACTCTTCACGTTACAATTTCAGACATTCTGTGGTGTATCATTACAATTAACGGTGATGCATTTGAGTGCTCTTTGTTCTTTGTTATAGATCATTTGATTGATGCTTCCATAGCAGCCCTCCCTTTCTTGTCTCCGCATTAGCTCCCATCCATATCATGCATAAAATCTTGCCAACATACGCTAGCAACGTTCCATTAGCTCCCAGTAGCCAGCTATCCGCACAAGCAAACACCAAATAAACAAAACCCATTTAGCCAAACTAGAAATTGGGTTAAAGGGTTTTGAACATGCTTAAACACCAATAAAGCATTCCGAGAATGAAATCAAACTTTTCCTCAAGTATTCCTGTATAAGCTTATTCCATTATTTCATTTTCATATTCTTAATCGTACAACTAAAAAACCATGTTATCATATATAACTGTCTACAAAATCCTACAACAAATCAATCAAAGTTGTTATACAACAACATCAAGTATGAATTTAGATAAACAAAAGAAGAGAAACAGAACCATACCTGCAAGTTCTTAGTCGTTCGGGTTTGGTGGCGGTTGATTCCTTGAAATCTATAAGCCAATTACAAAGAGAACTCACTTTCGGTGGAAATATTGAAAATTACAAACAATATCTTTACCACTCGTTAGCAATCAAAGAAACATAACTATTACGTACTAGTGCTACCGATGTATCAACTTGCGCCTCCACTCCAGTTCCAAAATCCTTTTCACAATCATCACAAAATTTTGTCTAAGGCTACAACACAGCTAGAGAAGTTCGAAGGGCATGTAATAGTAAATATGTGTACATATAAGAAATAAAATATAAAATCAACTCTAACACGAACAAGTGAGTCCAATTGTATGAAGACCTCCAATATATGTTCCACTGGAAGACTAGAGTTCCATCGATAAATGCTCCGACATCTTCTGGTGCATCTGTAGGGAAACAACAAAGAAGTTAACAACACATGGAAAGTTAACAACACTAAAGCTGTACAAATCATAATAGGTGAACTACCAACATCAAAAAATAGAGTTAAGCAATTTAGAGCATCGTGTCACCTGCAATACAAACACCAAAATTTAACGTGTGACATAAAAAACTTAATTTAACAAATAATAGCATATATCAACTCCACATCTATCTATTCATATATCACTTTATAAGTCCAATTACGTAACTTCAACAAACACCAAAGAAGCAAAACACATTTAGTCACACCGAAATTGGGTTAAAAGGTTTTGGGCATGCTTGAGGATACGAGAATGAAATCAAACGTATCCTCGAGTATTCCCTGTATGAGCTTATTAAAGTAGTCATTTCTATATTCAGATACTACAAAGGAATCCACAAGTAACTACTAATTGACCAACTAAATCATGTTTTAACCTTAATTACGTAAAGGGGAAGAGAAACCCCGAGCTCTATATAAAATTGTAATCAAAAGAAAACTCATGCTTAATTTGAAACTACATCAAACAGACAAAACCAAAAATTGGAAAATCTTTACAAAATATTACCCAACAAAAGATGTTATTCACAAAATTAGGTCAAAATCAAGCAATAATGGCAAAACGAGGTTTAGGGATTATACCTGCTGAAGTCTTTTCTTGTAAGTTCTTCATCTCTGTGTGAAAAATTAACTAGATTTAGGGTTACAAAATTAGGGAAAATCAAGCAATATTGAAAAAACGAGAAAGATAATTAGGATTATACTGTGAAGTCTTCTTCTTGTAAATTCTTCAGATCTGTGTGAAAAATCAACTAGATGTATGGTTACAAAATTAAGGCAAACAAACTCATAAATCTCTAATTGAGAAGGTCGAGCTTAACCTAAAACGAACAAAAGAAAAATGAAAGAGGGTTCAGAGAGAATAAGGAATTGAAGATTTTCGATCTAGACATTTTAGTCTTAGAGGGAGAAATAGAAACGGAGAGCGAAAATAGATTGGCAGAATGAAAAAATGAAAATGTTGGTGAGGAAAATGAAAGCAAAAAAGTTTTCCAGCACAAACCCATGGCTATATGGTGGGGTGGACGAAGTAAAACTATGGAACTAAGGACGGAAAATTAAAAACAGTCCCTAGTAGTAGACAATTTTGGACGGTTTGCTAAATCCGTCTGGATAAACTGTTTCTTTGGAAGGCTTACCACCAACCGTCGCAAGAGCTTGCTTTTTAGGATGGCTAGAAAAAATTAGGCGTCCTTAGAACCCTCCTGTTTTGTAGTGTATTGGAGATGCTCTTACAGATTATTCCCAAAAAACACTATATACTAACTTGTAACTAAATTTCAGGTGAATATTTATTTAGTATAACTAAATAAAAACTAAAAAGAGAGGCGAGTCTATGGTGACCATTGTCTTCAGCGAGGAAATCATAGGACCATATGGTGGTGAAGATCATCAAAAAGGGATATCAACCAAATTTTAGATTAAGGCATTTCATATCTAATTCAGCCACACAAATTGGACTTATCTGAATCTATTTATCATGAATCGTTCAACTCAACTAATTTGACATGTATTACACAATTGGAGTTATTGGTACATCTCCATAGCTACTAATAATATTGGTAGAATACCCCTTGATATTGGTAGAATTATTCTACACTTGGATTTTCTCAAAAGTGCTCTTTTTTGTCATGATCAATGCCAAAACTCGGTTTACAACCAACTTTTTTTTTTTTTTGTGACCATGCACTTTTTGTAGGCACTAATGGAGGCCCTAAACTAAATGCGAGGTATCAAACTAATAAGATTTGCATGATCATTTTGCAATTATATATATATGTATACTTAAGTTTTAACACAATCAGTCATAATAAGAGCCAAGAATATTAATACAAGAAATAATATATATTCAAATTTTTTTGACACATTCTAATAAATTTATAAATACAAAGTTGGGAAAGTATAAGATGTCGGAAGAAACTGCGCCACTTGGTGTTGAAAAAGAGGATTCGAGATAGTACTGTATTATGAATGCAGGAAAAATTGAATACCTATGAAGTCTGAGCTGCTGGAAATCAAATTAGTCGGGGGAGAACACGAGAGATGGTCAAATGTTCAGGTATTGAACCCATTGTTGAAGATCAGCGACTTTCCCTTAGGTGCTGGCCATGATGATTGGGAAATTTTAGGAGGGTCGGCGGTCCGGTATAGGGCTGCACAGGAACCGTCCCGTCCCATGGAACCGTACCGGAACCGAAGGAACCGTACCGGTACCGTCCCGGAACCGTAGTCAGATGGGACAGGTACAAGTACCAAAAACCGGTACCGGGCCTATAGTAGGTACAAGTAACGGTCCTAGGCTATTCCCGTCCCGTCCCGTCCCGTGGTACCGAAGATATGCAGTATGCAGACATGCTTGCTCATTTTAGTTCCATGTTTTTTATGTTTAAAGTGGGAGTTCAAATGGATCCTAAAATATTGAAGAAAGCTCGTTGGCGAACATACATCATCGGATTCTGTTGTATTGTTTTCTCTTTTATATCTGGAGAATTACTCAGCCATATACCCGCATATGATGATATAAAGGGATTAAAGCCACCTACGAAGACGACGGGGTTTCAGAGCTCTAAGAAAGTAGTAAATCTATTTGGCATGATTTCTTTTCCTGTTATTGCTTATATGCTTACTGATCTCAATATTCTTAACTCTGACCTAGGAAGTTTAGCAATTCATGTAGCCATGGTTGCTGATTTTCTTCATACGGGTGAAAAATTCTTGACCTTACTCGGACAATTATTCTCAAGAGGAGACCCAACACATGGAAGAACTGTAGTGTTAGAACTTTCAAGATTTTCTTTCTTTCTTTTTTTTTTTTTTTTTTTATAGTATGCAGACAGGTAAAGAACCGGTCCCGTCCCGTCCCGTACCGAGTTAAACAGGTACAGGTACCGGTCCCGTCCCGTACTGCACAGGTACTAGGTACAAGTACAAAATACAGGTACCGGCCATAGGGAGGTACAGGTACTGATCTAGGCAAAAACCCGTCCCGTCCCGTACCTTGTGCAGCCCTAGTCCGGTATGTTCAGGTTTTCACACTATTCATAATCGGATCCGGTTATACTGTCCAGTGTCGATGTTAACGGATCCGGTTCAGGTTTTAATGGATCCAGAACCCGAACTGATAAAATAGTCTGATTCACTGCCCTGGGCCCTAACAGTTTTACCTAGCCACCACCAACGTATATTTGTCTAAGTTGAAAAAATTGTGCTATTCTCTTTGACATTTCTCTCAGCCAAACAGGAATACAACATAAAGACGGCGCACTAGGACATGCCAGTTTAATAAATACAGGAAATTGATGTGGAGGCACATATCAGTTGATTCCTTTCGCAAAATGTGCAGCTTTTGAAATGACAAACACAGGAAAGCAGTAGCGGTGGTATTGACGCTTTCATTTCTCATTTGAGAAGGACGTAGTTTCATCACTTCTCTGAACAGATGGAACTTATGGGGTACCAAAAACTAGTAGGTAAACTCACTGGCCCGAAGAGGCCGATTTAGACAGATTTAGAGAGACATCAAAAACATGAGTATGAGAACAGAATAATTCAATGTCATGTTTGAAACATTGCAACAAAAAGTTTTCACATGGCTCTCTTAAATTTTTTAAGACATTGTTTAAGATCTGTGCACAATGAGATTCATTGTTTACAAACTATTTGCCAGAAACCCGAATCTTTTACAGGCATACACATCAAAAATAATATCGAGAAGATATAACTAACGAACCTGAACATGCCTAAGTTCATTTGTTGCCTGAAATGTGAATTGCCTCCACAGTTAACAAAACTTCCATTGTAACTTCTCCATGGAAAGATCCGGATATCATCAGCGACTTCACCAAACAAAAGCCACCCTTGACCCTTGTATTTGCAGCAATAAGAGCACTTGCAATTCAAGGACCACCAAACCATGGGCAACAAGCATAGATACTTAGAGAGGATCTGCTGCAATATACACTACAGATGCAGCTCAGAATCACTAAAACTACCAGACAATAGTGTAAGAACATGTGTCTGTAACCTGAGTTAAATACATCGGCATGGCCATACTAATATCTCTATTTTGTCTTGTGAACAGAACTAATTCATCGACAAAGTGATGCGTACATATCCGTGTAAACACTTTAAGATATAAAAAAAAAATATGCAACATTCAAAAGTGATCTGCACAAATTTAAGTAATTGACAAGCATTATCATTACTTGGCCTATTTTTATCAGAGTTTCTATCAAGCACTCTAATCAATAACAGTACACTTTAAGATATAAAAAAAAATATATGCAACATTCAAAAGTGATCTGCACAAATTTAAGTAATTGACAATCATTATCATTACTTGGCCTATTTTTATCAGAGTTTCTATCAAGCACTCTATCAATAACAGTAGCCAAGGTCCAGAAATTCAACAAAGTACAAGATCTTGACATTCTGCTGCTCTGCAGATACCATTTCAACAAACTTCAAGTTGCAGTATCTCTTCTAGTATCGGATTTCGCTAGTACCGAGACTATAAATCCAATGGAACTAATCAAAATCAACAAAAAGTGCTGCAAGACACCCCAAGGGGTGATCTTCGGGCAAATGTTTACATGGTTGTAAATTTTATCCATTTTACCAAGCCATCAATTAGACCTTGGCTTACCAGAATTCATGAACGTCAAGAAGTGGTGAACTACAACTATAAGTGGATAGAATGCAAAATACATTCGAGCATCTAGTTACTAGTAGTACACAGAACAATGATGAACGATTGACAACACTGGTGGCAGTGGGAACGACCGCGAAGTTTTAGATTCTGGTAAAGATAAACTTGTCCTCTAGTTTAGTAACAAACTAGGTGTCTTGGCTTTGGGAGCAGTCAAGGTTCATTTTCTGTTTTGGATGGTGGAGCCTCAGAACTAAGATAAGCATACTTACAATAGCTACGCCACTTTCTAAGTAAAATATAAACAGTTAAAGACATACGAGATTTCTTTCAAAACATAGATTACAGGGTCTTCTATGACCCAGTTGCAGTGTAACGAATTATGAACATATCAATGTTTGAGTTGTCGGGTGGATAGGTAGGACTGACTTGGGAAACAGAACTGATTCAACAACAACAAAAAAAGGCAGCGAAATATCAATCCAAGCGTACGTAGCACCGAAAAATAGATTCTATCAAGCACCAAAATATGTATTTATGTAACTATCATCAAACACTAACAACATTTATAGATGAAGTAAACCTAAACTGAATACTTGTAATAGCCAATACCTATTACTTGAATACACTAAAAATCTTCGTATGTTCATAAGAGTAAGTTACAAGTACATACAACAATACTCAAATCATCCATGAAGACACCCTGAAATCTTTTTGCTAACTAAAAACTTAAAAAATCTCTAATTTAATGATTACCAATATAACAGCTGCATGTAGCGCAAACTTAAAAAATCTCTAATCTTCTCCCAACTGATCTATTTCTCCATTCTGTTGCTCCATTCATAGACAAAGACGAAGACACATTCTTTGATCAATTTCTCTATGGTGTTTTTACAACTAGCAAGAATATGGAGCTGAAGAAAGATTTGGTGATATCTCACTTCTAAATCTGAGATAAACCTGCATAGAAAAACCTAAAAACCTGAATGTTAATGTTGTGGGCTAACATCAAGAATGAAAATACCAGATACCAAACACCACCATCATTTTACAGATCATACCTCACAGAGAGAAGTGAGACTAGGTAAATCTGCCCATATCAGCTTTGGAAGGGGACTAATAATTTAGATATGAGAGGAGAAGTCATTATGACGGCAAATTCAAAGATCTGTGACTCTCTTATTTTTTATCTCCACCAAGCTGTGTATAATGGTTCACCAAAACTAATTTTATCATAAACCCCCATCTGATTTCGGAAGCGGCAAGAAGAACTACTCCGGCTACTTGTTTTTCCGCCTCCCTCACTCACACTGCCATCCTCCACTCTCTCTCAATATCTACACAAATATTAGGTCTCGCTTCATTTATAAGGGGAATATAGATTTTACCAGAATACCCTTTATCTAACCCCACTGGCCCGGCAGTGAGTAAACATCTTTCTGGAGAGTATCTTAAATTGATTTGTGTTGTTAATCTACTCAACAGAAATAGCAGATAGATGCATCTAAGGAACTATCCCGGCAACCAAAGTTGCCTGGGTACAAGGAGGAGGAGAAACCATATTTTCCCTATGGTTTCACTACAATGGTTGTGCCTAGCATAGTTAGCATAGTTAGCAAGATTATGGGCAACTATATTTTCCCTTTTATGTTGATGTAGCTGAACTGAATTGAAGCAAACTGTTTGGCGAGCCTAAGAATTTCGAATATGATAGGGTCGATCTTCCAAGGAGGGGATGGGTTAGCGGAGTTGAGCAGGATTACCACTAAGGGGAGAACAAAGAACTAAAAAAGGAATAGTGCTGCAAAGAAAGAATATCTTCAGCAGTGACAAGTACTCATACAGAGTACAAATTAAAGAATCATTCTCATTAGAAAATACAATTACATAGAATCTTAAGTTAGCCGTGAGCAAGTGCTGCAAGCCTGCACTTATATCAGAAGACTGTATAATATGGATTTCAGAAACTCAGGATTATCTTTCCTTAATTACAGCATGAGCTGCAAGCCTTCACTTATATCAGAAGACTGTAACATTGATTCCGAAAATAAAAGGAAGTTAATCTTTTGATAGGAAAAAACAATAAAAGAAAAAATTGTGATTACTGATGGTGCTTTGAAACAACCGGATTTTCTGTTGCAGTGATGTTGGGATATGTTGTTGCCTACCGAGTATAAACATGTTTATTGGAGCTTCAACAAGGAAAGCCATAGATAAATACACCTCAGGAGCATATACTCAAAGTAACATGCATTTTAGGATGTCATTGTGACTAAACAACAAGCTGCAATTAACATGCAAAAGTCAAGATTACTAATTAAACATAACGCACGATAAATTGATAGGGTCAAGCAGAGGGTGTTTGACAAAAAAAAAAAAAATTAACATTGGCAAGGGATCAAGGCTTTCCACCATTTTACTGAACCATGGGCAAGAAGCATGGCTACTCAGGTTGAGCTGCAGCAGTATACATTGCATCCCTTCTACAGATGCAGCTCAGAATTGACGTAAAGATAGAAAAACGTAACCCATACGCCAAGACCAAAAATCACTAACAAATTTCACTCGCATTCTTTAGTTGTTCAACCAACCAACAATCACTGACACACTCCCACACAACAATGTAAGCAAGCAAGTATCGTGTAAATATGAATTGACATCACAAACAGAACTAATTCAGTGACAAAATAACAGGGATATCTGTATATGTAGGAAAAAATATTCAACATTCAAAGAAAGCCTGCTAGAAACAACTATATAGCATGATACAATGCCTACTATCTGCCACATTGTAGTTTGCCGCAGCCAGTGGAAGCCTAACCAAATTGCAACAGAACATGTTTCAATCCTGTTACCATGATAATAGTGAAAAAATCATTACCCAAATTCACTTGCATTTTTAGAAATGGAACCACAAAACTAGCACACTCGGATATAACATTTAGGCGGAAGTAAGATCCAGAGAATCAATTAATGAAGATCCCACCTCCCAACTTAATAAACAATTCCAATTAGTCATACTACTACACTGTTACGAACATTCCAATTAGTCATCAAATGAATAATCAGAGCTACATTTAATCTTAATTAGTGTACTACACTGTTATTAGATTTCTTTTTGTAATATTCTCATAGCAATTGCATCATTCTCACTAGGCCAAAGACGTTTGATGAATTGATTATGACTTGTTGTAACCCCCTACAGGTTGGTATGAGAATGGAAAACATACATGATACAACCGTTATGAGTCAGGTACATATGGAAATAGAAATATTGATAAATAAACCGAATTGAAAAGAAGTAACAGGTACTTAAAAGATGGGCTAGATGCAGCTTCAATTTAAAGACTACAACAACAAAAGGTCATGTAAATAGAAATGACCTTGGAAACAGAACTAATTCAGAGACAAAATAAAGGGCAGATATCTGTGTTAACACATTAAGATATAAAACAAAATATACAAGATTCAAAAATAAGTTGGCGTTAATTTACTGGCGGGTACAAAGGGCACAGGGGAGTCTTGGCACAGACGATCTGAACCCAAAAGTAATCTGCACCAATTTAAGTACTCTTTATTGCTAATTGACAAGCATTAATTATCTTTACTTAGCCTATCTTAATCAGAGTTTCTATTAAGCACTTAAAGCAACAACAATAGGCAAGGTCCAGAAATTCAACAACGTACAAGATCTTGACATTTCTGCAGATACCATTTCGACAAACTTCAAGTTGCAGTATCTCTTCTAGTCTGGAATTTTGAAAGTTCCACATCGAAACTCTATCCGACCTTGGGTAATGTACACTAATTAAGATTAACAAAAATGCTGCAAGACAGACCAAAACGTGATCTTCGGGTAAAGGTTTATTGGGTTGCAAATTTCTTCCAGCTTGCCAAGCCATCAAGAAGTGGTGGACTACAACTATAAGCGGATCGAATGCAAAATTATCCCAGCTTCTAGTTACTAGAACACAGATAGAAAGGACGTGAAAGCTTGACAACACTGGTGGCGGTGGGAACGACCGCAAAGAACTTGGAAAAGATAAACTTGTCGTATAGTTTTAGTAACAAACTAGGTGTAGTCTTGGCTTTGGGATCCGTGGAGGTTAATTTTCTGTTTTGGATGGTGGAGTCTCAGAACTAAGATTTGCGTAATTAAATGAGTTAATTGCTGTAGATGCCACTTTCCAAATGAGACATGAACAGTTAAAGATATACGATATTTCTTTCAATGTTTGCTATGACCCAGTTGCAGACTTGCAGTGTAACCGATTATGAACATATCAATGTTTGAGTTGCCTAGTAATTAGCAGGAGTAATTGAGAAATAGAGCTGATACAACAACAAAAAATTATGCAGGGAGATATCAATTCAAGCATAAATAGCACTGAGATATAGATTCTATCAAGCACCAAAATACGTATTTAAGGTGACTATCATCAAGCACTTACAACAGTTATAGATGAAGTAGAAATCCAAACTGAATCTATTTCTCAAAATCAATGATGACCAATATAACTTTTGCATGCCACTGGACCAAACCCCCTACCCAATTCTGGTTGTAATGTCATTCTCCCAACTGAATCTATATCTCTATTATGTTTCTTCATTAAAAGACAGTTTGTAGATGCAGATAAGACAGCCCTGGTGTTTGTCCATGGAAAGACAACCTGGTGTTATCTCCCATATAAATACGAGACCATCAAACACCACCATGATTTTAAAGATCTTACCTAATGGACTTATCCGAGACTTGTGTAGATTTGGGCAAATAAGGATTACAAGGGCACTCACAACTTAGATTTGAGAGGATAAGTCATTATGACAACAATTTCAAAGATCTGTGTGTTTTCTCTTCTCTTTGATCTCCACCAAGCTATGTGTAATGGTTCCCCAAAACTAATTTTTATCATAAACCCCCAGCTGATTATGGAACCGGCAAGAAGAACTGCAGTTGTTTTTCCGCCTCCCTCCCTCACACCAGCCTCCACTCTCACTCAATATCTACAAAACTATTAGGTTTTGGTTCATTTATAAGGGGAAATGGGGAATGTGAGATTTTACTAGAATACCCTTTATCTAACCCCCACTGGCCAGGCAGTGAGCAAACATCTTTCTGGAGTGGAGAGTATCAAAATTTGTGTTGTTAATCTATTCAACATCAGTATATGCCAGTATTATTAAACTGATAGCTTTTTTGATATCTCTCAATACCTAGGCAGAAATAGCAGATGAACACATCTAAGGAACTATCTCCGCAGCCAAAGTGGCCTGGATACAAAGTGGAGGAGAAACCAACATGTTTCATTACAATGGTTGAGCCTAGCATAGCTAGCAAGATTATGGGCAACTGTATTCCCTTTTCCGTTGATGTAGCTGAACTGAATCGATGCTAACTCTCTGGCGAGCCTAAGAAAATCGAATATGATAGGCTTGATCTCTCAAGGAGGGGATGGGTTAGTGGAGTTGAGAAGGTTCACCACTAAATGCTAGTCCCCTTCAATGGTACACCTGTCCAGGCCAATCTTCTTGCAAAATTCATGGCCTGCAGAAAACCTTGAAATTCAGCACAAAGAAGGGAGCTTTCCATGAAATAACTGGATTTGCAACCAGAAATCCTGCCATTTGAGTTTCTAGCGATAATCCATCTACATTTATTTTAAGTTATTGTTCCAATACTGTATAGGGTTGAAGCCTCGTAGTGGATTTTAGGGGAATAATTTTCATAAATGTTATTCACAGTTAGGTTGTTTGTTCATAGTCATAAGTGCCTTTCACAGCATAAATTTTGGCAAAGTAAGATTATAAAAATTCTGACCAGTCATTCCCGGACAAAAGGGGAAGAAAAAACTAAAAAACGACCAGTGCTGCTGCAACTATCACGTTAGAAACGATATCTTCAGCAGTAAGAAGTACTCAAACAGAGTAGAAACCAAAGTATCATTATCGTTACAGAAGACAAGAATCTTAGGTTAGCCGTGAGCAAGAGCTGCAAAGCCTGCACTTACATCAGAAGACTGTAATATTGATTTCAGAAACTCACTTTTCTGTTGCAGTGATGTTGGGATCTGTTGTTTCTTACTGAGTATAAACATTTTTAATGTTTATTGAAACTTAAACAAGGCAAGCGATAAATAAATACACCTCAGAGAAACAAGCCAATTTCTTGAAGTACCCCGGAAAAACATTTGGCCAATGTTCGATGCACTAGAGGCAGGCGACAATAGCAAAATTCGGTTTGTTCATTTTTTCAACGATGTGCATTTAGTACTATGTTACTACACATTGGACTTGGTTTTACCCAGAGGACCAGTTTAGTGATTGGTACGGAGGGCAAAGGTTGACACCCAAAACTTACAAGAGCGAATGGCATTGCCATATTTGATTAATATTCATAATTTTTATTCACACGATATATTGTAGTGTCCTACATCAGTAAGGTTATTGTCTAGTGCGTCATATTTGAGAACATCAGAGTATTTTTGGATGACAACTTAGAACTAATCTATGATTGTTCTTTTTATTTTTGGTATACAAGACAAACCATAAAGAAATTATAAAAGCTGCAGATATTCCAGATACATTATAACACCCAACTTGCTTATCCGATTAGGTGAAATGAGTAAGAATAAGTGCTGGTATCCTCTATTCAAAAGGATGTTTAGCTTCCTTTGCAGACTCATATTCTTAACTGCATTTTCTGTTTGGTAGGTTCTTCTGTTTGTTACGCTTATAAGCTGGTGGAGTATGAATGCAGAAAAAAGAAACAGAACCGAGAAATAACACTAGCATCTCATTGTCTATATGCCTTGACTCTGCATAATAATGCAAGTGGGATGACTTTAATAATCTTGAATTTAAACTATTAATTTTACACGTTAAATCAATATACCAATTTAGTTTCCTCCATCATCTCAGTTGAATATGATTATTTTAAATCCTCTAAACATGCATCTAATTATTACTTTTAACACTTAAGGCACACTATGAGTTCTTGATAGTTAATGTTAGATATAAGATCGGCATGTTTGTTTGTTGACTCTCACACGAAGATAAATCAATTGTCATTTAGTTAATACAATTTTTTTGTGATAAACTGAGTTTTCACAAAATAATGCCCTTATACTAACTAGCTAAACGCATGAGTCACATCACCCTCATCTTAGAAAAAAAAACTATGTCCAAACTATAAATTATTAGTGAGATTTTATGGTAGCTTATTTGAATCATCAATTAGGCGAGTACGTTCAAACGATGTCCAACATATGAGTCTGCCGCATAAAAGTATATAGTAATGGCAGTGGGGATGACATACTTATAGTCTTGTATATGAATAATTCCACGTGCACTTTGGGAATGATAGGACATCTTATTATTAAGACTTTTGAGACTGTAGGGAGAAATACCTATATATGGATAGGACATCATTTCTCATTTTGATCAGCGAAACCAATGAATGCTTCTCCACATTTTCTGTATCTAATGCAGCGATCGACTCCATCCTTCAACTTATTTGTTAACTCACAGTCACACCCGACCAACTTGTCCTTTCAAGTTTATGTTTTTCTCCATCAATTCACCGACCGGACTAGTGGGGGAAAACTGGATGGGACATGATGTATCCCCGTCTCGCCGAAAATATGGGGAATTGGCTTTTGGTGAAGTACCGGATGAACTGAGTCAGTTTATTTTGACTCGTTCTACTCAGCTTAGTTACTTATGACATACTTCCAGTTAACTTCGATCGGAGTCATTGGACTCGTCCTCACATTTGATTACCGTGGGAACAGTGAATGGTTTAATAAACAGTGATAAGAATTTTATCCTTTAGTTATTTTTAGCTACGTTTCAATGGCTGGGAAACGAGAAA
This sequence comes from Papaver armeniacum, assembly GCA_023531295.1. NCBI lineage: Eukaryota > Viridiplantae > Streptophyta > Magnoliopsida > Ranunculales > Papaveraceae > Papaver > Papaver armeniacum. The sequence continues at coordinate 24,211 of JAJJWW010000902.1, forward strand.
AATCACGAAAAAAAAGATGTCTAGTTTCGGTACATATAGGATTTTCGATTTTTATTATATCGGGTTCGAGGTCTCCAAAAGTACATAGAAACAGGAGACATAATGAATTAGGCGCGTACGTTCAACCATGTATGGAATTGTAGTCATCGACTTAAAAATTCCTCATAATCAAAGCAAATCTAGAGAGAGCACTAAGCCGATATTGTTGTTGTTTTGACACCATATTTATATCAAGTTCTCACACACACTTTTTGTTTTCTTTTGGTTCAAAATTGGAATGCATTAAGCCAAGGCAGCAAACCCATGATTGAGATTCACCTTTTTTATATGATTCTAGTTGTATATAATTACTATCCAAATCCGACTCTCATATATGCTTTAGTTTATTTTGTATTCTATTTTATAGTTTTGGGATGACAAACACAAATTTATTGTAATTTGAGATGTTTGGGGGAATTGAGATAAAATATGTTGAAAGTGATCATGTTACAATTATTCAATTGAAATTGGATACAAAGATCAAGCTCCTATCAGGCTAAATTAGAAGAAACAAAAAAGGTCCTATAGTCTTGCGACGACTTTTTGGATATCTTATTCAAGAACATAAGGTGCAGTGGAGTTGCAGATGTTTTGGCTAAAGAAGTAAGAAAAAGAGAAATCCACACACAATGATGAATTTAAAGGCCGGTCATCCTTATTCCTGCTATTGATTTATAACTTCAGTTTTTTAGTTTAATTATGTTTTCCTTTTTTCCCTGGGATTAACAATATGTTGGGTGATACCAAATATCTCTGAATGAGATCATGAGATAAGGGCAACGAATACTTTGGACAATCTTATGTATTTGTAATCTTTATTTTAATCTATTTAACTTTAAAAGATTAAATAAGAATTTAAAGAAATTCAATCTAAGTGTAGAAGGAAAAAATGTCTTTATGGGATAGCAATGAAGCCTAATAACAAGAATGTTGGAAAGACAGAAGCCCTCACATATCTAAGCAACAACAAAATTAAAAATGTTGGGATGAATTACAAAGGGCTATCGTCATGAAAATCCAAAGGTTCTCACTTTGGCTTATAGACGAACGTGGTTTCGGTTTTCCTAAGTAGAAGGACAGAGTTAAATCAGTAGAGCTGGTTGGAACAGAATCGTTATGAAATGACGTTATAGTCCTACAAGTTTCTAACTTAACCAAACTGACCGTGGGTCAAGTTAATAAGCCATACTCCACCCAAATCAAGTCCATACCGTAAACTGAATCGTATCCCAACTCCTGCCTCGATTTCATCTTCTTCGTTTCCTTCTTCTTCTCTCGGGTTCAATCTTCATTTTTCCTCTTCTTCGTTTCCTTATCCTTCCGATTTCAATCTTCTTCGATGGGAAGGAAATCGAATTCAGGTGTTGTTTTTATTTCAAAGTATTTGTAAATAAACCCTAATTAAGGTTTTTATTTGAGATATGGGTAAATAATGTGAAATTTCCCTGCATATGATTGACTTGGTGTTTATTTTTATGAATCTAATGGGGTTGATACAGGAGAAACTGAAAATTGCTTTGATTGTGTCCAAATTGCGATTCCAAGGGAAACGAAGCTTCCGTCTAAAGGGTGTGTTTGGTAGCAAGCAGTATTATGCATTATATCTCATCATTTTGACCCGTAATTCTTTATTCAGATTTCAAGTAGGAGCATTTTTTGCAAGAAATGCCAACTGAAATACAAAACCTTCCATAAGATTAATTCTTTTAAGGCCTAACTAAGCAAGTGATTAGGTCTCGCTAGATCACTATCTTTACAATTTACAAACTTTGTTGCAATTTATCACTGGTACGATAATAGATTAATAGTCAACATTTTTTTCTTTTAAAGTACATGTTATTCTACTATTAAGTACTGATTATTGGTTCTGATTTCTATTTCTTAATGTTTTGGATGTCTATAACTTGACGCAGCTCACATCTCTCTATATTGGCTCTCTAGAATACCTTTTTGTGGTGGAAAGGATAGAAGACCCTACTTATTGTGTTGACTCTCGCCTGAACTCTTCCTTGATAACAAAAAAAACATGCACATTAGTTGATTCAAAGTTAAAGTTTATTCATCTACAATGTATTTTTGCTCATTCTCGATTTCTAAGCAATAATTGAACTTCACAGGTGCAATGAGTGATGAGGATGAATGATCGGTTACATTGGGTAATCAATTCTTTAAGTGGTTATCACTGTCAGCATCTGTACGAGAGAGGGCACCAAAAGGAGTGACCATTATCTGGAACAAAATTATTATTAGCAAGATAATAATAGGCAGTTCCAATGCTATAATCATTTCATCAAGTCTTGAGAAAAAGTACATACATATCCTTCTTGCAGAGCTTGGAAGTCCATATCTTCTCCATCAAACTGTGACCCCTTTACCTACAGAACATGATAAACAGAATTCCAGTAGTTGCTTAATAGGTTCAGATAAGATGAAGCTGAATAACCTATGTCATTGTTATTTTTCCGCCCGCAAATATTTATTTTTTCCAGTTGAGAAGTTACTGAGAATAATATATCAAGTACTCGTGAGATTTTCTTTTCTTTTTTAAGATACTCCATGTGATTATTTTATGAGAACTCCACTGACAAGGTGCTTCTATTGGTGTTTCCCAAATGCTATTTCCTGAAGTTCCTGATCTGGTAGTTCTTTATAAACTATCTAACATTACAAGCTTTCTACAAGTTATAGAAACCCCCTCAAGTCTTATCCATAAGGAGTCTCTAAAACTTTTTATGTGGCACAATGTCTTAACTTGTTATGAAATATATCCGTTCATATACTTTACAGGTTGTCAGTGTCATCAACAAAGGTAGCAACTGCGGTTATCACAAGTTAGTAACTTATCTTATTTTATGTCGTTGTGTTGGCTATGTTACTCTTTATCCGATTCTTTTCTTTGTTGTTGGTTATGTTAATTTTTATCCAAACTTGTCACATTCAATGTAGTTTTGATCACTGGCTCAATCATACATCTGTAACGATACTCCGAAGTACGAAACTTATTGAAACTGCCAGGGGTTCCAGTATGTGGCACAAAGAAATATTATTGTTCTTAATAGGGGAAATGAAAGAAAGTAAAAACAAAGAAGATATATTATGGGATCTGGATGAAGTTCACGAGTTATCTGCTTTGATATATCATTGAAAAGAGTAACATATGATACAATTACCGCTTTTTTTGGTTTATCACTTAGCACTCATGCTTTTTTTATTATGTTATTTGGGTCTCTTTCTTTGTTCCTAATCACGCTCTGTTAGGCTTCATCTTTTTCGGGATTTGCAATGTTTACTCGGTGACCGTAGCTGGTGCTCGAGAAGCCTTCTTTCTTGGTGTACCTTCTTTAGCTATGTCCTATGATTTGTATGAGTTTCTTTCTCTCTTTCTGTATTGGTAAAAGGTGCACCCATTTTGGAAAAAAATATCTTTCTGCGGAGCAACTGAATGCCTGGATTGACTGTCTGATTAATTCTGTAGTTTCTGATTCATGACTAATTTTGGAGTTTAAATTTCAGGGTTGGAGGAAAGAGTAGTGACGATGACTACAAAACTAAGTGCCGAGGCATGTCTGCCCTTAATAAACGCAGTGCTAACTAAGATAAATAATGGAACTTATTTTCAATGATGCTTTCTAAATATTGATATCCCAACAGATGTTGTGCATCATAAGTTGATCTTCAACTTTGGACCCCTGTTTTTATCCTTTTATCATTTTTAAACTACTAGTTCTCTTTCATATACATATATACATATTATGTATATACACATACCTACATTACCACCGTAGAGGTACTAAGACCTTCTAAACATGTGTTTTGCCAAAAAGACATTGCCTTCCATGTCATTCCTCATGTTATTGACAAGGTATGTCAGCGAAGACTTTATCTAGAAGAAATGAATGATTGAATTCATGAATCCTTGTTTTCATTTGCTGGGTATGGCAATCTTCTACTGAACCCAATAGGGTTATAGGGCAACGAGACAGGGTAAAAGTATTGTGAAGATTGGTTGGGGACAAGTTGTTTCAGAATCACAAGGAGGAAACATGTTATCAACAATTACCATGGAGAATAACTCGACCGTAGGGGAAGGACCAAAAGTCTCCTCAACTCCATCAGAAGAAAATCTTCTCTTCCACACTCGTTTTGTTGCATATTCAAAGAATAGCTTCTTATTCTGTTTTTTAGTAATGGCATTTGTGGTTTTGTATTTTGCGACAATTTCAGTCAACTCAGTTCATTTTTGGATGATTCGCATCTATTATTATTTGAAAACTTCCTTTCTATTAAGTTTGCAGAACGGGTACCTTTGTGGAATTAATAACATTATTCATGAATATTTCCATTTAAGTTTTCTATTTAGAAAAGCCTATTATATTGGAGTTCTGGGTTCAATCTGAACGCCCGTGACCTTTCATAACAACAAATGTTGCCCGATAAAAACTCCTGAAAATTGTTCATTTGTCGTTAGACAAAAAGATTGTTACAAAGATAGGAATGAGCTGACTGGGTATTAATGTTTGTTCTAGTTGGATAGTTGGATTAGTATAGTTCTACTAGAATTTAAAAACACAGACTAGTATTGTCTCACTAAATCACGTGTGACTCGGCTACCCAATTTAATTTATAAGACCGTCTGAAACAGGTACCCACTTTAATTTATAGGACCATAAAATAACATCTTAAGTTTTATTTTATATGACTGTCTTTGTGGGCTACCCAATTAATTTTATACGAGAGAAACCCCGATTTGCAACAGCTACCACCACCTCGATGAGTTTGTATCTTTGTCGGGTACTCAATTGATTTTATATGAGAGAAACCCTCATTTGCAAAAGCAGTGTTACCTCCACATCTGTTATATGAGTTCGTAGAATAATTCATTCCTCCCCTTGCCCCACACAATCCGAGCCGTCGAGTTCAAAACAGAACCAATTCCTCCATTGCTCCCACCGTAACCAATAGAGTTATTGCATCCACTTGAGTTTCCATTGAAGCTAAGGTTCAAACCCGCCCATATCCAAACTTACAGTTATGGTTTGCATTTGCTCGATTTAATTCCTGATCAAAATTTACACTCGTTCCACCAAATGGCGAAAACACACCTCTATTACCAACAACTGGACAAAACCTATCTGTCTTCACTCCATAACCACCAAAAGAGATCACTAGATCGGACTGCTTGTGCTACCCGAATTTTAACTATGGTTGGGTTAGTAACTATGGTAAAGGGGTAAACATGGAAGAAAACTATGAAACTTATGAAACAAGAACGGACAAACCGATTTGTCCGTCTATGTAGCAAAATACAAACTTTGTCGGTCTGGCAAGCAAAGTAGAAAAGCTAGGATTTATGTGAGGTTAGCCCAATTACAAAGGTGGTCAAACAATAAAAAATATTTGCCCCTTTTGTTCCAATAAAATGTATCCTTTTCTTCTTTCTTGTTTGGGTCGGGATCCTACAACAAAATGTTTTGACAAAGCATTTTGACAAACCCTATGGAACGTTAAATTTCCCATCTCGCAATCTTTACAGTGTTTGCGTGGCAGATTAACTAAATTTATTTTGTGTTTGGCTTAATAGAACAACGTTAGAGGAGATATTTCAAACCCAGTACTGTATTTTTTTTCATTTTTTTTATTCCGTGGATTAATGAAATTGTTTCCTCTACTTTTTTTTCTTTTTGGTTAGGATTCATCAAAAGAATTCACAAATACAACTCGAATCTGATTATTCATGTGGTAAATAAAATCATACAACTAAAATAAAAATAAAAATAAAGCTTATTATTTTTATCATCATTGATCTTCAAATCTTCATGCTGGATGCATCAGAAGCTCGTTCGCCCACCCAAGATCTGGACATGAAGACGATGATTCACCATAAAAATAATTCCACTTAAACCCGCTTATTATTACGCCTGAGGGTTTGAATCAGGATTCAACAAAAACTTGTTTCTGATTTACAAGATTAGGGGAAGATACATTCTCATTGCACCAATAGGAGAAAGAATTTACAACTTAGCAACTTATTATGCTTATGGGTTAGTACCAATGATCAAATAGGAAAAATTATTTTTAGCATTATAAGTCTGATCACGCAAAACACCAAGATCATTATACTCATCGAATCATCATGATGAAAGTTTCGTCCTAATCTCGGTATAAGTACTAGTGTACTACCAAGGAATAACATCATTTTTTCTAATAGGAAAGGAATTTCATTCAACCAAAAAAATAAATACAGAGTTTTCCTTTAACGAGGAACTCTAACCAAATTGGGACAGTATCTTCCATGCCAATAGACTCGACAATAGAACTAGCATTTTTGCTAGTTCATGCGCTACACTGTTTGTTTACCTTGGTACATGAGAAATAGACCACTTATTAAATTTTTTTTAAAAGTTCCAGATAATCTCTTATTATTGGATTAGTTGGCCACTGTATGGAGCCTTAAGAACTGACTACATTAAGATAATCTCCCTCCAGGTGAAGGTTGACAACCCCTTTCTGCTTTGCCAGCTTTACTGCTTCATATGCAGCTAGAGCCTCAGCCTTCTGCTCATCCTCAGGTACTGCTGGTATACTCCCCGCCCCTTTAATTCCACCTGCATCATCAATTATTATTAGTCTTGTTCCCATTTTCTTTGTCAACTTATAAAAGGAGGCATCAAAATTAACTTTATGGTATCCATACTAAGGGACAATCCACTGAATTCCATTCACAGATGTTCTATTCAGACTTATGTTAGAAATTAACTTCCTTCTATTCTCTTTCTACTCAACAATATCCTTCTTTATTCTTATCACAAGATTATCTACCTGTATTTGAGCATTATCAAAAATAACAACACATCTCATCTTCCATATGTGCCATAGAGTGTATCCATCAGTTAAAATCATATCATCCATGTTTCCATTGTTATTACTACCTTGCAGTCCATAATATATCCAACTTATGATCCATTCATTCAGAGAAGACATGTTAAAAAGTGACAAGAAAGCAGGGTTTATGGAAGACCAAACCTGTTTAGCAACATTACAACTCAGTAGTAAATGATCATATGTTTTAGGCACACAATCACAAAGAACACATTTAGAATCTAGGCTACTAACATACATAGAAAGTTTATCCCTAAAAGAGTGGCATTCTTGCAAATATTTCCACACAAAAATGTGAAATTTTAGGTGAAAGGTCTAACTTCCAAAAATGTTTCCATTCATGGGTATTAAGTCCATCATTAGTCACCAGTCACCTGTACATTAACTTCTTTATCAGCATATCTGTAGGCCCATTTAATAGTGAAAATCCCATTATTAATTGGCAGGTTTCCAAAAAAGTCTGTCTTCCCCTCGAATGGGTATTTTGATTTTCCAAATTTCCCTGACTGTTACACTATCAAAAAGCGTATTTAATAGCTATATGTTCCAGTGAGAACTATCAGGCATGATTAGTTGATCAACAGTTCTCAGACTAGATGAGGAAAAAGCGTTTGGTACAAAATTTTCTAACGAAGGGACCCACTTATTTTTCCAAATTGAAATTTTAGTTCCATATCCTACCTCCTAGCAATAATTATCCCTAATCAAATCTAGCCCTCTACAAATTCCCCTCCAAACCCAAGATCCACTTTCACTTGTACAATAGAGAGGGTTATGATCAAGAAAATATTTATGATGCATAATCTGAGCCCAAGGAATAACATCATTTAGATGCCACTTCTTTGATATTATTAACCGTTGGATAAATTGCATTTGACGGTCTAGATATTTTGTCAAAACATTTTATTCCAGGATCCCAACCCAAAATTGATTTAGTAAAACTAAATAAAAGAAGAGGCGACTCTGTGGCGACCATCGTCCTCAGCGAGTAAATCACCACTTGGGGGGTGAAGGTTAAATCATCATAAAGGCATACTCCGCCAATATCAAACTAATTTTTGGTTAAAAGAAACTCCAATGGGATGGGTCCGATGGGATAACAAGTAGATTTGCCTATTTTTTGCTCCTATAGTGGGACTATAAAACCATTGAAATGGATGAACAAACCCCAAAACAAGCAGGTTGAATCGAACGACTTGAGACGATCATATCAAATTGAGACAACTGGCCCAAGTTGAGCTGAGTCTCGTCTCAATGTGATTTGATACCCTATTTTAAAATAAAACAATACAAAATAAAAAACATAAAAGTTAGTTAAATTAGTTATATATAAAAGATTTTTTTAATTAAAGGTACCACTTGATATTATAAAAATAGTTTTTATATAGAAACGGGTCTCAATATGTTAATTTGCCCATTTATTTGTTGTCTACCACTGCCTAAAATTTAGTTTGTCCATCCATACGGACAAGCAAATTATCAAATTTAGGTAGTCCTTTTAGAGTTGCTTTAAAGCATTCCATATCTAACTCGTCCGAGCTACGCTGTCTCAGCAAACGAATTGGACTTATCTAAATCTATTTATTATGGATCGTCCAACCTAACCCATTAAACATGTAACACCATAGGAGTTATTACTGGTACATCTCCATAGTTACTAATAATACTGGTTGAATGACCCTTGAATTTTCTCAAAAGTGCTCTTTTTCTGTCATGATCCATGCCAAAACGCAATTTACAACCAATTTTTATTTTATTTTTGTGATCCATGCACTTTTAGTACGCAATAATGGAGACCCTAAACTAAATGTTTGGTTTCAAAACAAATAACATTTGCATGTTCATTTTGCAATTATATATACTTAGTACTTAGTGTTAGGACAATCAATCATAATAGTCCATAATTTTTTAAAAAAAAAATTCAAATTTTTTACCGCATTTTAATAAATTTAAAAGTACCAAGGTTGGGGAGAATAAGATATTAGAGGAAACTGTGTTGTTTGGTACTGAAGATGAGGATTCGAGATATTGCTACCAACTATTAAGAATGCTGGAAAAATTGAATCCCTAAAATATCTGAGCAGCAACAAAATTAATTAAATTAGTCGGGAAAGAACTCGATAGATGGTCAAACATTCAGCTATTGAACCCACTGTTGACCCTCGGTGCTGCTTGTATGGATTAAGAGGAGCTACATGCACATTACTGGGTAGGTAAGAGCTGGATCAAAATAGTACATTAATGTAGTGTATATAATTACTGCAAGTGCACTTTTATGTGAATGAGAGTGACCATTAGAGATGAAGAGTTTCATTAATTGTTGATTTTCTTCTTCGGCTTGATACCTCGCGTGTATCCTCTAGAAAGTACAAGGCGCCGTCGTAACCGGGCCTCCACACTGGGTTATAATCAAACATCCATTAGACATTGTTTAAGGGGATGCAAACTACTGGTCACTAGTGTGCAGTCAGGCCGGCGCCGGTGCAGCAGAAAACACCCTTAAATAGCTCAACTTTTTGCTAATAGAATATGCCGTTTTGAAAAATACTAAAACTATCATCTAATTTGGAACACAAAAGAAACCCTAAAAAAGCAAGTAAATTGGAACGGAGGGAGTAAGAGATAAACAAATTTAAAACTGATAAGCACCAATGTAAGTTTTCTTTATAAGTAATTGGCCAGCATTATCATCACTTGTGTTTTTTTATATTTGATCCAAGGTTCTATCAAGCACCAAAATATGTATGTAATCTGACTATCAAAAGAAGAAAAAAGAATAATCTTTCTAACAATTGAAAATTAAGCTCCGAAGTTCAAATATGAATACACCCCACAACAGATTTCAACTAAAGCAGCAATTTTCTCTGACAAGTAGCACTGCAAAATTGATCCATTTCTCCGGCTCAAGAGTTCTGTAGATGAGCAGCAACACCAGCCAACAATACTACTGATGCTGCAGCTGGAGTATCTGCATAGAAGGACCAAATATGAATGCCAGAGTTGTGTGCAAGAGAATAAAATCAAACACAATTATTATACATATCTTACTTGAAGAAAGGAAGGAGTAGTGAAACTACATAGACTTGAGAGGAGAAGTCATTATGACAACAATTTCAAAGATCTGTGTTTTCTCTCTTCTCTTTGATCTCCAAGGAATGCGCAGAGGTTCCCACATGAAATCAAAACTCCGATCATAAACCCCCATCTGATTTTGGAATCCGCAAGCTGAACTCGTTCCTGGTTTTTCCCTCAGGCCTCAACGCCGCCTCACTCTGGCAGTCTCCGCAATCTCTTTGAGTAAAACTTCTACTGAAATCCTAGGGTTTGATTCAATATATATAAAGGATATTTTGTGTGATTTTACTAAATATGCCCCTGAGCTAATCCCAATGGACAATTGTTTGCAGCCCATCAGTGAGGAGGAGGAGGCCCGCGGCCCCAGAGACTATACTGCCGGGTCTGTTTAACTAGTGGCTCGTTTTTCGTTTTCTTGGTCAATTTTCATACCTTACATGAGGAGCAAGGTTTGGATTTTCTTCCCATTCTCTTTTTACAAGGAAGAAAAATTCTCACATACACAAACTCAGTGATTTGACAAGATTGGATTACGGTGTAGATGAGGATGGAATTCAGGTTCCACTTAGGATATGAACTGCACAAGATACCGGAGGAGGATCGGAAATCTGAGCCAATATTATCTCTTCTATGTTGAAAAAGTTTGTGTTGTTCTCTTTGACATTTCTCCTAAACTAACAAGAATACAACATAAAGACAGCACAGGGCATGCCGGTTCTATAAATACATGAAATTAATGTCTGGGCACATTTCAGTTGATCCAAGTAAAATGTTGAGTTTTCATAACTTTTCCTGTAAAGAAGTAGAATTAGCATCCCAAAATGTCTAGGATTCATTGATAAAGACATGGTTACTAGGGCAGTAGTATTGACAGTATCAGTACTCAAATAGCAACAGTAGTGAATCCTTCACTGGCCTAGCATGGAAAGGTCTTGATAAGCGTGCAGTTTCATTTATATCTTCTTTGAACAAAAATCAATAGATGGAACTTGCAGGTACTAAGACTAGAAGGTAAGCTCACTGGTCCGAAGAGGCCGACCTTTCACATCTATTTGCATATAGAAGCATCTTTAGAACCAAATTACAAACTGCAGCATATAGCTTCAAGGCTTTCAAGGCTCGACGATGATGTTGAATTGGCAGCCTCAAAGCCCTTGACTAAATTGCATTACCAGCTAACAGCAGATGTTAGTGTTTCCTCAATGTCATATTTAAAAAGGCTGCATAGCCTATACTATTTCCAACATTGCAACAAGACGTTTTCACATGGCTAACTTAAACTTTCAGACATTGCTTAAGGTTTGTTCTCAATGAGATTCATGTTGAAGACCTCTTCGTAAGAAACCAGAATATGTGTAACGGCATGCACATCACAAAAAAAAAAATCGAAAATATACAACTAATGAACCTGAACATACCTAAGTTCATTTGTTGCCTGAAATGTGAATTGCCTCCACAGTTAGCTGAATTCATTTTGTAAATCCTCCATGGAAATATCTAGATATCATGAACAACTTTACCCAACAAAATTTGCCCTTGTGTTTGCACTTTGCAGCAATAAGAGCGTTTGCAATTCAAAGATCACAAAACGATGGGCAAGAACCATGGATACTTAAAGAGAATCTGCAGCAGCAGATGCAACTCAGAATTGCAAACTCAGAATCACTAAAATCCCACACAACAGCCTAAGCACATGTGTATGTAACCTCAGTTAAAAACATCCGCTTGTCATGCTAATATCTGTATACTGTCATGTAAATAGAAATGACCTTGGAAACAAAACTGATTCCGCGACAAAATGATGGGAAGATATCTGTGTAAACACTTAAAAAACTTTAAGTTGCAGCATCTCTTCTAATCTCAGATTTTGCAAATTCTAAATCTGAAACTCTTTCTGACCTTAAGTAAGATTTGACCAATGGACACAAATCAAAATCAATAACAATGATGTGAAGTCTTGACAACACTGGTGGTAGTGGGGAACGACCGCAAAGAACTCAAATGGTAAACTTATTCTCTAGTTTTTGTAATAAACAAGGTGTGTTGGCTTTGGGAGGCGTCAAGGCTCATGTTCTGGAGCCTCAGACCAAGATATGCGCACTTACATGAGTTAAATGTAAATTATGACCATTTCAATGTAAAAATCTAAACTAAATACTTATGATAGCGAATAAGGTCTACAATGAAAATGTAGGATCTGAACTGATCTTTCTATTTTCAACATAAGAGAAAGTTACAAGTACATATAGCACCACCAGAATCAGAAATGAAAACAAATCTTTTCCTCACTAAAACCAATTGGAAACAGTGAGAAACTTAGGAAAATCTCTAATCCAATGAAAATATAACAGTTGCATGTCACTGGCGCAAACCAATTCTGGTGGTAAGATCAGTACTCCATTCTCCCAACTGAATCTCCATTTTGTTTCTTGTAGATGCAGATCAGGCAGACCTTGTGTTTCTCCATGCAAAGACAATCGTGAAATCAAGGAAGATCTCTTGAAATCTCCCATATAAATACCACAGAATCCTTCATAGAAATATCAAAAAGATGAATGTCAAAATTGTTTGGCTAAGATGAAGAATGAAAATATCAAACACTACCATCATTTTACAGATCTTACATATTAAAGAGATTTGACAGTGGGTAGATCTAACGATATCATGACTACAAGGGGACAAACGATTTAGATTTGAGAGGATAAGTCATTATGACAACAATTTCAAAGATCAGTGTGTTTTCTCTTCTCTTTGATCTCCACCAAGCTAACAACATTTCCTATTCCAGACTAAAACAGCAAATTTCTCAAACAAGTAATACTTCACAATTGATCTATTTCTCCGGCTTAAGAGTTCTGTAGATGAGTGCCGAAAACAATACTGCTGAAGATGACCAAATTATGAATGTCAGTGTTGTGTGCAAGACAATGAAATCAAACACCATTATTTTACGGATCCTACTAGAAAAGAGAAGGAGGAGTAGGAACCACATAGACTTGAGAGGAGAAGTCATTATCACAACAATTTCAAAGATCTGCGTCTCCTATTTGATCTCCAAGGAATGTGCAGAGGTTCCCACATAAAATCAAATCTCCGATCATATACCCCCATCTGATTTTGGAATCAGCAAGCAGAACTCGTTTCGGGTTTTTCCCTCCGGCCTCAACGCCGCCTCACTCTGGTAGTCTCCACAATCTCTTTGAGTAAAACTTCTACTTAAATCCTAGGGTTTGGTTAATATAAAGAAAGAAGAATATTTTGTGTGATATTACTAAATATGCCCCTGAGCTAATCCCAATGGAAAATTGCTTGCAGCCCAACAACGAAGGAGGAGGAGGCCCGGCCCCGGAGACTATACCGCGTGTCTTTTTGAACAGGGGCTCGTTTTTCGTTTCTCGGTCAATTTTCATACGTTTCTTTTTGACAAGATTGCATTACGGTGCGAGACAGGCTCCACTTAGGATGTGAACCGGACAGATATCTGGGAGGATCAGAAGTCTGAGAAAGGCTTCCCTCTTTTAAGTTGAAAAAGTTTGTGTTGTTCTCTTCTTTGACATTTCTCTCAACATAAAAGACAGCACAGCAGGACATGCCAGATCTATAATTACAGGAAATTGATGTTGGAGCACATTTCAGTTGATCCAAGTAAAATGTTGAGTTTTCATGACTTTTCTTGTAATGAAGTACAATTAGCATCGGAAAATGTCTATACTTCCTTGACTGACACAAGGTTACTGGTACAATTGTCCTCACTAAGAAGAGATAAGTATATGCAAGCGGAATCGTGGAGGGTACGAAGGGACGTATTTCTCCTTATTAAATAACATTAGCGGTGGAGAAGGGAAAGCAATGAGCAGTGGTATTGACAGTACAGTATTCAAATAGCAACAGTGGCGAATCTTTCACTGGCCTAGTATGGAAAGGTCTAGAGTAGCACACAGTTCCATCCCTTCTCTGAACAGAATCAATAGGATGCAACTTACAGGTACTAAGACTAGAAGGTAACCTCACTGGCCCCAAGACCCTTTCACATCTATTTGTATATATAGAAGCATCTTCAGAATCAAATTACAAAGCACAACAAATAGTTTCAAGGCTTTCAAGGCTCAACGATGATGTTGAATTGGCAGCTGCCTCAATGCCCTTGACTGAATTGCATTACCAGCTAACACCAGCTGTTACTCTTTCCACACATTTGAAAATTTTATACAAAATAAGTCAATGTCATTTTTAAAAGCATTGCAAAAAGGCTGCATAGCCTATACTATTTCCAACATTGCAACAAGACGTTTTCACATGGCTCACTTAAACTTTCGAGACATTGCTTAAGGTTTTGCTTCAATGAGATTCATGTTGAAGACCTCTTCACTAGAAACGAGAATCTTTATAGGCATGCACATCAAAAATAATGTCAAAAAATATACAACTAATGAACCCGAACATACCTAAGTTTATTGGTTGCCTGAAATGTGAATTGCCTCCACTGTTAGCAGAATTCATTTTGTAAATTCTCCATGGAATTATCAAGATATCATGAACAACTTTACCCAACAAAAGCTCCTTTTGTGTTTGCAAGCAATAAGAGCACTTGCAAATCAAAGATCACAAAACGATGGGCAAGAAGCATGGATACTTGAAGAGGATCTGCAGAAGCATACCCTACATCCCTTCTACAGATGCAACTCCGAATCACTAAAATCCAACACAACAGCATAAGCACATGTGTATGTAACCTCAGTTAAAAACATCGTCCTGTCATACTAATATCTCTATACTGTCATGTAAATAGAAATGACATTGGAAACAGAACCGATTCCGCGACGTAGTGATGGTCAGATATCCGTAGTGATGGTCGGATATCCGTGTAAACACTTATATAAAAAATTACACAACATTCAAAACTGACCTGCACCAATTTAAGTCTTCTTTATTGGAAATTAACAAGCATTATCATTACTTGGCCTATTTTAATCAGTAGTTTCTATCAAGCACTAAAGTATTTATGCAATAACAAGAGACAAGGTCCGCAACAAAGTACAAGATCTTGACATTGCTACATATACCATTTTAACAAACTTTAAGTTGCAAGCATCTCTTCTAATCTCAGATTTTGCAAGTTCCAAATCTGAAACTCTCTCTCGACCTTAGGTAA
The DNA here is from genome assembly GCA_023531295.1 of Papaver armeniacum. NCBI lineage: Eukaryota > Viridiplantae > Streptophyta > Magnoliopsida > Ranunculales > Papaveraceae > Papaver > Papaver armeniacum. The sequence continues at coordinate 39,356 of JAJJWW010000902.1, forward strand.
GATTTGACCAATGGACACAAATCAAAATCAATAACAATGACGTGAAGGCTTGACAACACTGGTGGTAGTGGGAACGACCCCAAAGAGCTCAAATGGTAAACTTATTCTCTAGTTTTTGTAATAAACTATGTGTGTTGGCTTTGGGAGGCGTCAAGGTTCATGTACTGGAGCCTCAGACCAAGATATGCGCACTTGCATGAGTTAAATGTAAATTATGACCATTTCAATGTTTGAGTTGCCATGTAGATAGGTAGGAGTGACTTATATAGGAAACAGAAAGAGAAAGAGAACTGATTCAACAAAAAATGCTGGGAGATATCAATTCGCGTAAATAGCACTGATTCTACAAGCACCATAATACCATGTAGTTAATGTAACTATCATTGAACACTAACAACATTTATAGATGAAGTAAAAATCCAAACTAAATAGTTATCATAGCTAATAAGGTCTACAATGAAAATGTAAGATCTCGAAACATAAGAGAAAGTTACAAGTACATACAAGCACCACCGTAATCATCGAAATGAAAACACCGAAATATTTTCCTCACTAAAACCAATCGGAAACTTAAAAAAATCTCCAATTCAATGAAAATATAACAGTTGCATGTCACTGGCGCAAACGAATTCTGGTGGTAAGATGAGTACTCCATTCTCCCAACTTAATCTATTTCTCCATTCTCCTTCTCCAAAGACAAATCGCAGACGGTAGGTCGATAGACTGGTGTTTCTCCTTGCAAAAGACAATCGTGAAATCAAGGAAGATCTTGAAATCTCCCATATACATACGAGACGCTCCTGCATAGAAATACCAAAAACATGAATGTCAACATTGGGTTAAGACAAGAATGAAAATATCAAACACCACCATCATTTTACAAATCTCACCTAATGGAGATATCCGAGACTGTATAGATCTTGGCATATAAGGATTACAAGGGCACTCACAACTTAGATTTGAGAGGATAAGTCATTATGACAACAATTTCAAAGATCTGTGTGTTTTCTCTTCTCTTTGATCTCCACCAAGCTATGTGTAATGGTTCACCAGAACTAATTTTATCATAAACCCCCATCTGATCTGATATTGGAACCGGCAAGAAGAACTGCAGTTACTTGTTTTTCCGCCTCACTCACTCACACTACCAGCCTCCACTCTCACTCAATATCTACAAAATTATTAGGTCTTGCTTCATTTATAAGGGGAATGTGAGATTTTACTAGAATACCCTTTATCTAACCTCACTGGCCAGGCAGTGAGCAAACATCTTTCTGGAGAGTATATTAAATTGATTTGTGTTGTTAATCTACTCAACAGCACTATATACCAGTATTATTAAACTGACAGCTTTTTGATATCTCCCAATACCTCGGCGGAAATAGCAGATAAACCCATCTAAGGAACTATCTCGGCAGCCAAAGCGGCCTGGATACGAGGAGGAGAAAGCAACCATGTTTCACTACAATGGTTGATCCTAGCAAGATTATGGGCAACTATATTCTCCCTTTTATGTTGATGTACCTGAACTGAATCGATGCGAACTGTCTGGCAAGCCTAAGATTTTCTTTGCGGAGTTGATCAGGTCCCCTTCGAGGCCAATCTTCTTTGCGGAATTCACGCCTGCACATAACCTTTAGAATAGCTCAAAGAAGGAAGAGCTTTCCATGAAATAACTGGATTCACTTCCAGAAAACCTGCCAATTGAGTTTCTAGAAATAATCCCAACAACGCTCTCGTGGTCTTTAGTACTAGCAACTACATTTATCTTAATTTTAACGACTGCAGGAGGAGACCAGCTTGGAGATCAAGATCGACTTATGTTGTTCTGAACAAAATGACCTTGAGTATCAGCAGAATTTAAGTTTGTGGCATTGTAGTAACTACTGTATAGGGTTGAAGCCTCATGGAGGACTTTCTTGATGTAAGGAGCCTTGTTCAAATATCATTTTGTTTCTCACTTTCCACCAGCACCATAAGATAGAAGAAAATAGGAGACCTTGGGTTACAAGACATTGCAGAAAGATATGATTTATAGTTTCATCGAACTACCTACAAACTGCTGATCAAAACAAAAAACAAAAAAGAACTACCCACAAAGCTTGCAGATTATATTATGACCTCTAAAGAATCTAGCTATCTTTGCGAGCTCACCCAGACCATTGTCATTCTCCATATGAAAGCTTGGACATTAAGGGGCATAATTAATTTTCATAAAACTTATTCACAGGTTGCAGTTTTCAGTTTGTTCATAGTCATGAGTGCCTTTATCAGCGTAATTCTTGCCAAACTAAGATTGTAAAGGCTTGACCAGTCACTCCCAATTTAGCCGTGAACAACAGCTTCAAGCCTGCACTTACATCAGAAGACTGTAATATTGATTTCCAAAACCCACGATTATTTATTCTTAATTACAGCAACAGCTGCAAACCTGCACTTACATCAGAAGATAGCAATATTGATTCCCAAAATAAAAGCAAGTTGACCTTTTGATAGGAAAAATCAATAAAAAAAAAAATGTGATTGCTGATGGTGCTTTCAAACAACTGGATTTTCTATTGCAGTGACGTTGGGGTCTGCTGTTGCGTACTGAGGATAAACACTTTTAATACTCACTGAAACTTAAACGAGGCAATCCATAGATAAGTACATAAACCTCAGAGGCATATGCCCAAGTAGCATACATTTTAGGATGCCATCGTAAACTTAACAACAAATTGCAATTAACAAAATGAAAAAGTCATACATGAAGATTACTAATTAAACAGTTCTAGAAAAGCAAAATAGTAGCATAAAACGTAACGCACAACCAATTGATAGGGTCAAGCGGACGGTGTTGCAAACAAAAAAAAAATTAACATTGACAACGGATCAAGGCTTTCCACCATTTTACTGAACCATGGGTAAGAAGCATCGCTTCTCAGGTTGAAGCTGCAGTAGTATACATTGCATCTCCTCTAAGATGCATCTCAGAATTGATGGAAAGATAGAGCAACGCAACCCATATACCAAAACCAAAAGTCACTAACAAATTTCACGTGCATTTTCTAGTTCAACCAACTAACAAACACTAACACACTCCACACAACTACGTAAGCAAGCAAGCATTGTGTCTGTAAGTGTAAATATGAATTGATGTCGAAAACAGAACTAATTAAGCAAGCAAGTATTGAGTCTGGCACATGTAGTTTGCCTAACCAAATTGCAACAGAACATGTTTCAATAAATCATTACCAAAATTCACTTGCATTTTTAGAAGTTAAACCAACAAACAATTTACTAGCACACTCCGACACAACGTTCTGGCAGAAGTAAGATCCAGATAATCAATTAATGAAGATCCAACTGATTAGTAGTTCCAACTATGGCTATAAGTAAGATTCTTATTATTACTAACAATTGTAATCAGATATTCTATCAAGCTCAAATCAAATCTAAACTGAAGTAAACATTTGTAATCATAAGATAAGCGTAATCGTAAGAGTTAATAATATTTCTTTCAAACTAACAACATATACAGATGAAAGTAAATCTAAATTAAACATTTGAAAAATTTTAAGTTCTTAAAAAGATCAGTTTGGATCTTACAATTCAAATGTCAGACAAAATTTTGTTTGGGGACTCTGAAATTCAAAGTTACCTCTTTTTCTTGTTCGAGACTTCATTTTGTAAGCAAAAGATTGGAGTATCAGTACGGTAAATTTAGCAACTATATCAAAGTTTAAGACAACCCTAACTGCTCAATCTGATGATTATCCTGTTTGATTTGATAAACCCTGAAATCCCAATTTCATAAATTTCCAAAGTTACTGATGAAATTGAACATCTGAAAATAGGCACCATGATGCCCAGATACAACTTAGTTTTGAAAGGACAAGCTCCAACCGGGACGCATCTGATCTGGGAAACGAATAGCTCCGGTTACTTGTTTTTCCTCCACAGCGGCGGCCTCACTCACACAGTAGTCCCCTCTCTATCTTTACCGAAAGTTTAGGGTTTATACTGGAGTTTCTTCGATTTACTAGAATGCCCTTCAACTTTCTCCAGTGACGAGTATATGAGAATTAGGGTATATAAGCAAGAGTGGCAGGTCCGTCTGTGGGCACACCGCCGACGCGACATCAGCAGGTTTAATTCCATCGTTAATCTCAAAATTAAATGACAAATTTGACGCATAAAACCCAGTCGACTCAAAAAAGTTCCTTCGGATGCAAAACTTAACCGGTAACACTTAGGCTTGATTTGGTAATGCTTTTATTTTCTCAAAAGCACTTTTAAAAGCTATTTATGTCAATAATTTTTGAAATTAGTGTTTGGTAAAAAAAAATCAAAGTGCATTTTATTGAAAGCACTTCCCAGATTCCTCAATTTTTAAAAGCTGGGGAGGAGGAGCTTTTAAAAGCTACAAAAGCATAAGCTGTGGCCCCACCTAAATTTAATAATTGATTTATTTTTTTTATCTCTACATTATTTTATAAATGACAAAAGTTACCCCATAAATTTATATACAATCAATTTTTTTATTATTTCTTATATTGCATTCTTTATTTTTTTTAATTTTTCAAACTACTTTATATACCATTTCATTTAATTTGTTAACAGTATAAAAATAAAAAATATTAAATAATTACTTAATTTTAGTTTCATTTTTTGTTTGAAATATATATATATATATATATATATATATATATATATATATATATATATATATATAAAAGTATTTAAGTAAAATAATTTATTAACAATTATAATAATAGTGGTAATTAGTATGAATATTAATATTATATAGTAAAATAATTAATTATTTTTAAACCCCATAAAATTGAATAAACCTACCCTTAGAGATATGTCTGTTTTTGTCACTTGCTACAACAACTATGGTTGAATCTGAAATTTTACCAAACACACTTTGATTGCTTTTTTAATCTGCTTCAACTTTAATTAGTATTTTACCAAACGTCTAACTCTTTTTTTCTCACAGCACAGCACAGCAACGCACAGCAGAAAAGTGCTTTTACAAAAGCTGCAGCAATACCAAACTAAGACTTAGTTCTTTTTTTCTCTTACTTTTGAACGGAACATGAATCATATATTTTTGCTTATGTCTTACAACACTTTTTGTATGCACCAACCAAAACAGCCCTAAACTGCGTGTGATTTTTACGAGGAAAACGAACGAAATTTTATGCAGAGTTGGTGCTTGATGTTTATATATATTATCTTTGAAGCAAAAAATAAATACACATCAAATGTCAGTTAGTGCATTTTTATACCTTACAGTGAAATTATTTTTAACAAATTAAAGCTAAGATATTTGAGGAAACTAAATTCAAATTAAGTTTATAATAAAAAAGTAGGGGTGCACATACCCTACTCATATCCGCCAATCCTACCCTACCCGCCAATATTTTAACCGTATCTTATCCTACCCATTATTTGGCGGGTAGGGTGACGATTAGAGATTTTTTATCCGCCCTTAAATGGGTAGGGTGACGGGTAAACCTCGAAATTATCCTACCCTACCCGCCTACCCGCCTTATATTGAAAAGACAAAATAACCCTTCCAATGTTTTTTTCTCCTGCACATTTTTTTGTTGTTTTTAAAGATATTAGGGGTAAAATATAAACACCCTTTTGTTCATCTATCTTCAGAGAACTCAACCTGGGTTTCGAACCATTTACTCTCTTTTTTGTTGTCTGAAAAGTGAAAACCTCATCTAAAATTCTCCATTGAAGAAGAAGATCAAAATAGTCTCATCTCCATATAAGTAATTTGGGTCTAAGTGGTTTCACATTTCTCTAACCCCATCTTCAGGTACGATTCAAACTCCTCAATGAAATTTCAGATCTGAAATCGATTTATTGATGTTGTTTCATTTCTCATCTCCATGCGATGTTGTTTCACTAGGGTTTACATCCATTTCCAAGGGCTTTCCTCTACCTTCTTCATATAAGATCTAGGAATTTAGTTGAGAAATTAACATGCATGTTAACTGATTGATGAATTTAGTTTCATCTTTCAATTCCTCAACAATCTCATTGAGATTCTCTAAGGTTGGCATCCTTTTCGTTTGTTTTCAATTTTTCCCCAATTATTTTTTTCTAGATTTGTAGTTGTAAGTTCATGATTTTGTAATGATTTTGCATTAATCTCAATCTGGGTTTCACTGATTATGTACAATTGATGTTTGGAGAGTATAAAAATTGATGGGTTTTGTTCAAAAGTAGTACCTTCATTGAAAAGGTCTATATTATCAGGTGTCAATTTTCTAGGTTTCATTGGATTTGTAGATTAATTGGTCTGGGCTAGTTCTAGATTTTGGGATAACTGGTTACATGACTGTTTTCTAGCTTTAAATTCTTTTGAAGGTTAGAATTAGGGTTTAGTTTTGTAGGGTAGTTGTTAGAATTAGGGTTTAGTTTTGTAGGGTAGTTGTTTGTGGGAATGTTAACAATTTTACTTATATTTTGGAAGCAGGCACAACAACAGCATACAAAATGGGTATCATAGAAAGGATAAAAGAAATCGAAGCCGAAATTCCTAGGACTCAGAAAAATTGACTGCTGAGGTAAATATCATTTCCAGAAGACATAGCAGCAGAAAAATTGACTGCTGAGGTAACTCGATTTCCCTGCAACGTACTCGATTTCCCTGCAACGTACTCGATTTCCATATGTAAACAGTTTAGTTCACTCTTAGTTTGCAGAGGACTCAACCAGACTTGCTTCATTAATTGTATGTAAATACACTATACTTCTGCTGCCTAACTATATGCTTGCAAAAACACTAGCTAGCATTTCATTTCATTTCGTTTCATACCTTCGTTCTGTTATATCTTCCTCTTGAGCTACTGCTACTAGCTTCGATTAGAAAGATTGAGATGCCAAGATTAAGAGATCCATTGGTAGTAGGGAGGGTAGTGGGGGATGTATTAGACCCCTTTAATAGATCAGTACCGATCAGGATATCATATACTTCAAAGGACGTAACTAATGGCTGTGAATTTAAACCTTCTGCTGTTGTTAGTCAACCTAGAGTTGAAATTGGTGGTGATGACATGAGGACATTTTACACTCTTGTGAAATTGTTCTGTGATAAGTTAATGATTGACTTCCGGTTGCTGTTAATATAGTAAATACATTCTAATGCTTACAAGATAGATTTCCCAACTAAAGTGTGGGCAAGATTCGTTAGTGTGAATTAGCATACTGGATAGGTTGAATAGGAAGTTGCGAGTAAGTACCAGAATGAAGAGTCTAGTGTGATTCCTTAAGAGTTCGGTGTTTTACTTAGGATGTGGATAGGAATTCTAATTTGAAGATCTTAGTATCAATTTGGTTAAATTGCTATAGCATAGCTTCGAAACATTATATAACTTATGTGCTAGTGGACCGGCTACAGTTAGCTCAATGGACTAGAACCAGCTGCATCTTTGTTTCCAACTGAACCAGTAGACTTTGAATACAATACATAGATGCCTAACTGAAACACAGACAGGGTTCTTTATTTTGAATTAGTGTACTGCATTAGTTCATATGAATTACTATGTTGATGCAGTAACTACTGAAGGAATTACATCTGCTTATAACTAGTTTACTGTGGAAGCCTGAATATCTATCTTTATATTATAATTCCATATGAATTCAATGTTGATAAGATGTGAAATTTGTGGATCTTAGTATTTATCTTGGTTTACTTACCATGGCAGAAAAAGCAGTTGAAAATGAAACTTTTTAGTTATTTGTAATTGCCGTCTCCCTGTACAATGGAAGTTTTAGATATCTCAAGTCCCAGTGGACCCGTAACATTGACTCCTATCCTAACTTGGGTGACATTACTTGATGTTGGTATTATAACTGAACTTTGCATCAAATCATTCACTATTATGATTGAATCTAACAAGAGATAACTTGTATGCGAGATTTATTTGGTGATCTTAGTACTTATTCCATCATCGTAGATGATGATTGAAGAAGAAGGTCAATATGAAGAGCTTTTGGTGATGATACTGTTATATGAAGAACAAGGTCACGTGAAGAACATGGAATTGGGCTAGGATTCATCGTCGATTTTGAAAAGAATAGAACTTTCCCTAGTTAGATTGGCAATACCATTGGGTACATACTTAGATTGGATGGCTCTTATTTGTTGTGTTGTTGCAAGATATTTTTTTTTTGTCTTTTGGGGATCAGTTTTTGTATACACAGAAGGTAGTAACTAGTATTACACAGAAGGTAGTAACCAGTCCCGAACACAGGGAAAAAAAAAAAACGGTTATACCCGCCACCCTATCCTACCCGACCCGCCAAGTGATGGGTCGGGTAGAATCTTACCCGTTTAATGGCGGGTAGGGTGGCGGGTAAAATTTTTCTTACCCGCCAGTAAGCGGGTAAGGTGGCGAAATAGGCCATATCCCGTCAGACTTTTATTATCACACTATCTCACACGTTGGACGTCATTTTTGTGAATAAAAATCAAACCGTAACGAATTTGAAGCTAATATTTTGAGGATATGTTCCTCTTACCAAGTTCTACATGCCTACCAAAAATGAGCACATTCCGAAATATAAAACTTCACAATATACCGGTCTTAATTTCGACAGCCAGAATTTTTCAACCGCTCATTTTCAAAGTAGTAGATGTTGGTGTTATACGTCTCGGAATTTGCTCATGTTGGAAAATTGATCCGATTTTCTATTTATGAATGTAAATTCATTGAACTAGTACCATGTGGATTTGGGTGTTGGGCTGGTTCAGTAGTTATGGGCTTAATTCTAATTTGGCACATTAATTAGGTTAAGATAGTTTCAAGTTTTGAAACGGTAAGAAACCTAAAACCAGACGTGAAGAGAAACAACTCTTCGGGAATTCAAGTTGGAATTCTAAAGACACACCCCATGAAGAAATCCTTGAAGAATCATGATTCTTCATTGAAGAGGTACTAGTAATTCTATAAATACCCTGCACACACTTAAAGATAGCAATCAATCAGAAACCCAATTTTCATTCACTGCATTCTAAAATCATTAAGGTTTTGTAAAAGAGAGAGTTCATCACTTAAAGTTTGGTTCGCGTTTCGAAGTTTGGAGTGCTACTACATCGAGAAGAAAGTCGTTGTATCCTGGGAGACAGACATCGATAATCCGTAAGCACCAGTGCGGGGTGAATCTGTCTTAAGGCTAGAGGATATAATCCTTGCCTCGACTTTGATTTCGTCTAATTGGGTTTGCGTTTCTCTTCTTCTCTGTTTGTTTTATTGCAGTACTTACACAAGGTTGCTAACAATCTTAAGACAGACGTTTTTCTTTCTTGTGTGTATTGTGATGCAAATCGTTTGATTTGCTTTCCGTTTCTGACCTTACTAATAGAATTTGTCTGTTTAGTTTGCAAGTATCAGGACACACGGGAAACTTAATTGTTCTCTGAAGTACAGATTCTCGTCAATTTGAAAATACTTAAATTGACGGCTCCTGTTGAGAGTAAAGGCAGATAGGCTCTCTTAGTGGTTTACAGGAGTTCCAAAGAATCCTTTTTTTTTATTTGCTTGTCTACAGCACTTTCACTAGACGTTAATCTTTTGAGTTTCTTGACTATACAGGAACCCCAAAGCATTGCATTTGAGTGCTTTATTTTATTGTTAATTCAAATTTATTAATTTGATTAGCCAAGAACCAAGTGACAGGGATTCATAAGTTTGGAGTTTTTTTTTTTTTGGACGAACTTTGAATTTGACAGTATCTTAATTTTTTAATACTGGAGGTCATCTTGTCCAGAACAATTTTAATTACAGACGTGTTTCACTGACGGTGCATAATTCTGTTTTGGACAGTATACAAAGTTCTTATACCATTAACAAATGGAATCCAGGAGTTGTATGGCCACGGCAGAAGTTAACTTGGCTGGAAATGCTCGAGAATGGTGGATCGACAACGGAGCTACTTGCCACATTTGTACCGATAGGAACATGTTTATGTCTTATCAAACCGTGGACGATGAAACGCTGTTTATGGGAAATTCTGCGACAACAAAAGTCGTCGGAAAAGGAAAAATCAGCCTCAAAATGATTTCGGGAAAAGAACTCACTTTGAACAACGTTCTACATGCGCCGGGTATGCGAATTAACTTAATTTCGTGTTCCTTATTAGTTAAGAATGGCTTTAAAATTGTATGTATGTATGAAAAAGTTGTCATATCAAAGAGTGATATGCATATTGGTAAAGGATACTTGTGTGATGGGTTGTTTAAATTAAACGCACTCACTGTGATTCCTAAAGTGAATAAAAGGAAATTGCTTCTTCTTATTTGGTGGAGTCATCAAATATATGGCATGGTAGACTAGGCCACGTTAATTATGGTTCGATTCGAAAATTAATTAACATGGATCTAATACCGAAGTGTCACATTGATATAAATCATAAATGTGAAATTTATGTAGAAGCAAAATTAACAAGGTCATCCTTTCATCCCGTTGAAAGAAATACGGAACCACTAGATTTGGTTCATACCGATATTTGTGATTTTAAATCGGTGCAAACAAGAAATGGGAAAAAGTATTTCATTACTTTTATTGACGATTGCACTCGATATTGCTACGTCTATCTAATGAGAGGGAAAGACGATGCAATAGATATATTTAAGCACTATAAAAATGAGGTAGAAAATCAATTGAATAGAAAGATTAAAATTACGAAAAGTGATAGAGGCAGAGTATGATTCACCGTTTGCGGAATTCTGTTTGAGCATGGAATTATCCACCAAACCACTGCTCCTTATAATCCACAATCAAACGGTATTGCGGAACGCAAGAATCGTACATTGAAAGAAATGATGAATGCTCTATTACTAAGTTCAGACTGCTTGGGATAATTTGTGGGGGAAGCTGTCCTTACCGCAAATTATATCCCAAACAAACTACCTAATAAGAAAAAGGAAAGTACCCCTTATGAATTATGGAAAGGCCATAAACCTTCCTATAAATTCTTAAAGGTGTGGGGGTGTCTTGCAAAAGTGGAAGTTCCTTTACCTAAGAAGGTAAAAATAGGTCCAAAAACCTTCGATGGAATTTTCATTGGATATGCAGAAAATAGTAGTGCTTATAGATTTCTGGTACATAGATCGGAAATTTCAGATATTCACACAAATACGATAATTGAATCTAGAAATGCCGTATTCTTCGAAGATATCTTTCCATGTAAAGATAGGAATAAAGGTGCGAGTGTAAGTGACTCAAATGAACTATTGAGTAACAAGAGAACTTTTGATCAGATTGATAGAAATCAATCTAATCAAGATAGTTCTAACTTACAGATTAACGAGCCTAGACGAAGTAAAAGAATGAGAAAATCTACATCTTTTGGCTCTGAGTTTGAAACATTCTTGTTAGAAAGCGAACCTCAAACCTTTAAAGAGGCAATGTCGACTCCGGAAGCACCTTTCTGGAAAGAGGCTAGAGATAGTGAGGTTCAATCTCTTTTGCAAAATCACACTTGGGAATGGGTGGATCTTCCCCCTGGCTGTAAGCCTTTGGGCTGCAAGTGGATTTTTAAAAGAAAGATGAAACCAGATGGTTCAATAGACAAGTATAAGGTGAGACTTGTAGCAAAAGGTTATAAGCAAAAGGAAGGATTAGATTATTTCGACACATACTCTCCTGTAACGAGAATAACCTCAATCAGAGTATTAATTGCAATTACTGCATTATATAACCTTGAGATACATCAAATGGATGTTAAAATGGCTTTCTTAAATGGTGAATTAGATGAGGAAATCTATATGGAACAACCCGAAGGTTTGGTAGTTCCGGTCAAGAAAAGAAAGTCTCGTAAATTGGTAAAATCACTCTATGGGTTAAAACAAGCGCCGAAGCAATGGCACAAAAAATTTGATAGTATAATGATATCAAATGGTTTTAAAATAAACGAATGTGACAAGTGTGTCTATTTCAAGCATACACCAAAGGGCTGTGTAATTTTATGTCTTTACGTTGATGATATGCTTATCATGGGTAATAACATGGAAGTTATTAACGATACAAAGAAACTTCTAAAGAGCAAGTTTGATATGAAATACCTAGGTGTTCTTTGATGTTATTTTAGGAATAAAGATTTCTAAGGCATCAGACGGCTTGGTATTATCTCAATCTCATTACATTGAGAGCATACTAAGTAAATTTGAGAAGGATGATGGAGGTGTTTCAAAAACACCTATTGATCCAACTCTTCATCTAGAGAAAAATCGTGATCAAAGTATATCACAAGTAGAGTATTCTCGTATAATTGGTAGCTTAACGTATTTGATGAATTGCACTCGTCCGGACATAGCTTGTGCGGTAAATAAGTTAAGCAGATTTACGAGTAATCCAAGAAAAGACCATTGGAAGGCTATAATCAGGGTATTAAAGTACTTGAGATATACCCGGGATTATGGATTACACTATACGAGATATCCACCTGTATTAGAAGGATATTCCGATGCAAATTGGATATCAGATTCTAAAGATGTTAAATCCACTAGTGGGTATGTATTTACAATAGGTGGTGGAGCGGTATCTTGGAAATCTTCTAAGAAAACCCTTATAGCTAGATCCACAATGGAATCTGAGTTTATTGCTTTAGATAAAGCGGGGAAGAAGCGAGAGTGGCTTAAAAACTTTTTAGAAGATATTCCGATATGGCCAAAACCCGTGCCGCAATTTGTATTCATTGCGATAGTCAATCCGCAATTGGCAGGGCAAGGAGTGATATATATAACGGTAAGTCTCGACATATAAGATTGAGACATAAGACCGTGAAAGAACTGCTCTCAATGGGAATTATTACGATCGATTATGTGAAGTCCAAGGACAACCTAGCGGATCCATTTACTAAAGGTTTGTCTATAGAGCAAGTCTATAGATCATCGAGGGGAATGGGCTTAAAGCCTACAGGTACTGAATCGTATTAAGGGAAACCCAACCTAGTTGACTGGAGATCCCAAGATCTAGGTTCAACGGGACAACAGAAATTGGGACGATTCACACGAAGCTAATCGGGGAACATGAATAGAGATATGTTTCTACCCATTCCTATGATGACACACGTCTTTGTCGCGTAGTTAAGGATAAGCGATGCTTTTAATGATTCCTAAGATTTGGAAATTCCAAATAGAGTATGGCAGGATACTCTTAAATAGGAAATCACCTATATGAAGTGAGAAGTGTGGCCGCTTCCGTGAGAACCTTTGATAGGCTGGGTTCATCTAAAAGCGCTTCATGAATTAGGGAATTGTTCGGGCCTAAATGAACACAACCATGAGAACCAACTTGGTGAGGAAGTAAATTGTGTGATAGTTATTGTCTTGGTTTACACTTAAAAACTGACAGTTCAAAGCCTATGGCACACTGACCCAGTAGTAAGCCCGATAGGTATTCACTAAGGAAGGTTCAAGGCGAAAGCTACCTATCCCCATGCAATTTATTTCCGTTTGAACTCTCTTTAGTGTCTGTCTGCATTTTCACTCACATTGTTAGTCAATGAATCTTCATTCATGTGGGGGATTGTTGGAAAATTGATCCGATTTTCTATTTATGAATGTAAATTCATTGAACTAGTACCATGTGGATTTGGGTGTTGGGCTGGTTCAGTAGTTATGGGCTTAATTCTAATTTGGCACATTAATTAGGTTAAGATAGTTTCAAGTTTGGAAACGGTAAGAAACCTAAAACCAGACGTGAAGAGAAACAACTCTTCGGGAATTCAAGTTGGAATTCTAAAGACACACCCCATGAAGAAATCCTTGAAGAATCATGATTCTTCATTGAAGAGGTACTAGTAATTCTATAAATACCCTGCACACACTTAGAGATAGCAATCAATCAGAAACCAAATTTTCATTCACTGCATTCTAAAATCATTAAGGTTTTGTAAAAGAGAGAGTTCATCACTTAAAGTTTGGTTTGCCGTTTCTCGAAGTTTGAGTGCTACTACATCGAGAAGAAAGTCGTTGTATCCGGGGAGACAGACATCGATAATCCGTAAGCACCAGTGCGGGGTGAATCTGTCTTAAGGCTAGAGGATATAATCCTTGCCTCGACTTTGATTTCATCTAATTGGGTTTGCGTTTCTCTTCTTCTCTGTTTGTTTTATTGCAGTACTTACACAAGGTTGCTAACAGCTCATTTCGGTAGAAACATAGAGCGATGTAATAGTAACATATCCCCAAAATATTAGCTTCAAATCCGTTAGGGTTTGATTTTTATTCGCAAAAATGACGTCCAACATGTGAGATAGTGTGATAATAAAAGTGCGAGGGGATCCCTCCTCTTTACAATTTGCCATAAATAACTACACTTGTACTGGAATTTTCTTTTAGGAAACTTATTCGTGATATAATTTCTACCTTAACTAAATTTCAAAAGATTTTCTTAAAACGCAAAATATCTGAAGTCCAAAAGGGGTAAGTTTTTATCAAATAAAATTGAATATTTCCAATATATACGTGTAGTAATTAACTCCTTAATTTACGGAGTATTTATTAACTTTTTTTTTTGTTTAATAAAGTAAACTAAAATTTATTACAAAATTAATTAAGAGAAAATAACGAGAAATAAGAGAAAATAACGAGAAAGAATTGATGAATACATAACCCAAAAATCTGAACTACTATAAATAATTATACTTAACTACTATAAAATAAGGTCGATCAAAATCCATTATTATAACTAGAAACCAGAATCTAAGTGATAATATCGCACATATATATACCAACGTGATCAACAAACGTTCCAACATTCCTTTGTTACTCAATGGTTGATCGATTGGTGGCATATGACGTACACCAAGGGATTGAGTCTCCCCAACCAAATGTTTTTTTAGTATACTAGTTTTTCACCCGTGCGATGCACCGGTCTGCTTCTTGTTTACGGAATATTAGACACTTGTTATGATAAAAACCATCATAGAAAAGCGTTACAAATCAGTAAGTATGATAATCTTTGTACAAATAAAAAATTAATAAATTAATATCTTAGTTGATGTGCAAATAAATAAAATAAACCAAAAAAGGGCTAAAACAAATATAAGTTCAAGGGAGGCTGTGAAATGAAAAAAAACTTCTTCTTAGCATTCTTCCACATCCTTTTTGTGCTGGCCGTAAAGCATTCTTCTCAGTCTTGAATCTTAGCATTCTTCCAAGTGCTCTTTTTCCTGGCCGTAAAGTATTATTCTCTGTCCTGTTAAGAAACGATTATTTTATTGGATTGTCTTGATGTAAATATTGTTTCATTATCTTGAATTTCTTGTACTAAGAGTACTGTTTACACCGACAAACTCTCCTTGTTTAGAGTTTTCAAATTAAAGGCCTCCCTTTTTTATCTATTAAAAAAATAGTGTTTTAATTTTTGGATTCTCTTAGAAAATATTCAAAATTTTATTATTTATTTAATGTTTTTGGTCACTTAATTAAGAAAAGTTATTTATTTATTATTTTTGGACATTGGACATTTTAATTTTAATTATCCTTTTTTTTGGTAATGTTATATTTTTTTTATATTAATTTCTTAATGTGATAAGATTTAGTAATTTTAGGTAACTATTTTCTACAATGTGATTGGCCAAATAATATATTGTGGGGGTCAAATTTTTTTTTCAAATTTTATCAGCTAAAGTTTAAAATGGTGGGGCCAAAATCAACCAGAAACTCTGGTTTGTGAGAGCTCTCGGAAAAACTATTTTTATGGAGAATTTGAGCCAATGGGTATATGCATCTTGGAACTATAAGACAAATCCCCAAATTATCAGAATAACCCTCGAACCAATGTGTTTTAAGAGAGCATAAGAGTGATACTAAATTATAAATGAACCTTATATTATACAGTGAGTCATATATATATATTAGGTTTTCTTGAAAAACTGGGAGAGCGAAATGCTTCAAAAAAATAAATAAATTAAGTGAGTTTACATATGGATACACCCAGGAACTGTATAATATGAACTTGTGAATTGAGTGACTCTAATATGTGTAATCGTAAATTGTAAGATGAATTACCTTAGATTGTGCAGTGGATAATAATTTAAGTTTATTATCCACACATACATCATTTACACATCATTTACTTGAAATGATCTTTAAGTACCATGACACGCATAGAAGTACAGTGCACAACTTTCATGAGCTGCATGGATGCACATTTTTGGAGCAACACAATCATCTTTCTTTACAATTTACAACATTTGTAACTTTGGGCCGTTATTCATGCTTGAGTTTACTCGATTAAAAACAATGTTAGATGTCCCATTTTCCAAATATTCTTGAACTCTAGTCTGATAATTTAGTACAACTATGGTGCACAAAACATGTTTTAGTTTTTGTCTACCCATGTTAGATCCTCTGTATCATTCCTTGCATTATTTTTTCCCTAATATGTCAACCCAAGGGATGAAGAGATGGTATGTATTGTTCTTTTAGCACAACCCGCTTCCAAAACTTTGGGAATTAGAGGTGGGTACTGAAGAATACCCCGGAATAGGTACGATCGCAAAAAAAAAAAAAAAGTCTAAAATCCAGTATTACATTACAAAATTACAAAGACCCTGCATGAATTCACTTTTGTGTTCCATCAGTGCAGAGGAATGAATAATCAAAAGGAAAGCCTAATATGTAAGGGAGATCACAATACACCAAAGAAAGTTAAGTAGTTTTGAACCCACCCTTCTTGGCTGTCCTTGTGTCAAAACTTGTGGTTATAAGAATAAGAATTCTTTGATCCGGCTATTATAATAGAACCATTTGGGATTCAAAATTCATATAGCATACATTAAAAAACTACTCGTGATAACAAAATGGGTCATGCAAAATGAGAGAATAATTGGTATACATCAGTGTATATATAGTCTAAAAAATAAGTATTACATCAATGAACGAATTACAAAAATGATTCACTATGAAAAACTAAGCATCAACCCACTTTGGATATCAGTTTGAGCTTAAAATTAGAAAAAACACAAGCACCAAAGATGAAATTAAAAAAGAGTACAGTAAATTGTGGAAAGAGTACTGAACATAACAACAGTTGCTATTATTTTTTCCCTTAAATCTTAATATAAATATTGGCTACTGTTAACAAACCTGATGAAATAACAATACCTTAAATCTTGCGATCAGAACCTGACCAGCTTTTCATTTACTCCATACAAAACACAACACCAACAAAATCGATTGCAATTAAGAGTTCTTGAGATAAGTAGTACCTTACAAATGGTGGTTTAAGCATCAAAAATGGAAGATTATTCTGCGCAACAAAAAAACCAAAAAAATCAAGAGAAATCTAACCACTTCTAAAGTTTCAAACGTACTACCGGAGAAGCAACACGCAGGGGGGAAAGAAGAAGCAATTGACTGCTTTTTTCTTAAAAGCTGCAAACAAAACAATAGAGGCGTAGCAGACAACAAAACCAGAAATTTTAAAAAGAAATTAAACCGAGAAGCAAATGGGTTTGGCTTTTGCTCCAACGCCTTATATAGAGAAAAACAAATTCCTAAAATAATGTCGATCAGAATAAATGCAGAATTTTATTATTTTTGGCGTGTATATCTTACTTGTTGTATTATTCTTTGAATAATTGGCAAATATTCTTATTTAATCATGTAAGACGCTAGTATATTAGGTAAAAAGGAAAAAGAATCCTCCTTTTAAAGATTTATTTTCTATTTTATAAAATATTATCTTAAATAATATTCTTTTAAATTTGAAATTACCTAAGTTACGATTATTTGTGAGTTATAAATACACCAACCAAATCACACGTGAAGATTTTCAAGTCCAAATTATGTTTATTTTCCTTTTTTTTTTCTTTCTTTCTTGAGGAATGAAATATAATATATTTTAGATGGACATATTTAGTTGTAATAATAATTTGTCCAAAAATATTTGAATATATCTTGCACGTTTTATAATTTTTTTTATTATGGATTTAACCATTTTTAGAAAATTAAAATTGAAATTCATCCATTTTGTCTATTGTATATTTTTTTAGTAAAGTTTTATGTTCTCCCATTCTCAAATTTTTGCTTAGTATGTATTATTCATCACAATTTTCTATTTAATAATTTATATTTGATTATTGGGCAGGATGAACGATCATTTTGTTTTGCGGAGAAGGAAGCTTGTTGATCTACATGTAAGTATTCACAAATCTATGTATTTAAATTATAAATTTTAATCATTGAGTTAAATTTTATCGAAGCTTTTTTAATCTTTTAGAACTATAATTATAAATCACAGTTAGTTCGGTCAAATTAATAGTGGTTTGAAATTGTAATTAAATTAGTTTAATTTTAATAAATGTTATTGGACATTGGACATTTGATATCTTTTAAAACTTATGGTTTATGATTGATTTAATTTTTTGATAAAATCGTGATGAACAATACATATTTTGATATTAATTTATTTCCATCTTTTTATGAATCTTAAACATATTTAGAATAATTTTGTAATATATTTTTGGCAGCAACTTGATATTTATGGTTTAGTTGTTTTAGGTAATTTTGTTTTTGTTTCATGTGATTGGCCAAAGAATATATTGTGGGACAGTAAATATTTTCTTTAAATTTTATTGGTTGATATCAGATAATATTACCAAAAATTAAATCTTGGTGGGGCCAGAATCAACCAGAAGCTCCGATTAACCACGTCGCTTCGGTATTTAAATTATAAATTTTAATCATTGAGTTAAATTTTATCGAAGCTTTTTTAATCTTTTAGAACTATAATTATAAATCACAGTTAGTTCGGTTAAATTAATAGTGGTTTGAAATTGTAATTAAATTAGTTTAATTTTAATAAATGTTATTGGACATTGGACATTTGATATCTTTTAAAACTTATGGTTTATGATTGATTTAATTTTTTGATAAAATCGTGATGAACAATACATATTTTGATATTAATTTATTTCCATCTTTTTATGAATCTTAAACATATTTAGAATAATTTTGTAATATATTTTTTGGCAGCAACTTGATATTTATGGTTTAGTTGTTTTAGGTAATTTTGTTTTTGTTTCATGTGATTGGCCAAAGAATATATTGTGGGACAGTAAATATTTTCTTTAAATTTTATTGGTTGATATCAGATAATATTACCAAAAATTAAATCTTGGTGGGGCCAGAATCAACCAGAAGCTCCGATTAACCACGTCGCTCGAAAAAACTCTGTTTTTATATGGAGAATATCAGACGACCTGGGCAGGCTTATACGGGCCTAGGCTAAAGCTGGGCAGGCCATGACAGGCTAACGGTCCGAATATCATAGCCCAGTCTGGGCCTGTCATGAGCCTGGGCCCAACCCGCCTAATTTAACACGGATCAAGCCTGGCTTTGGCCTGGATATACTGGTCGGGCCAGACCGGATCCAGGCTAGCCTGGCCTCTTTGACACCTCTATTTTTGGTAAACAAAATAAACCACAAAGAAACTATGGAGGCCGCAAACATTAGGTCCAGTTACATTATAACACCCAACTTGCTTATCCCACTGGCGTTATTATGCATAGTCAAAGTAAGTGACGGGAATTTCTATGCATATTGATGTTCATCTTCCTTTGCAGACTCACATTTTTAAATTTATTTTCTCTCTGGTAGATTCTTATAATTATCATGCTTATTAACCGGTGGAGTTTGTATGCAAAAAACAAAACAAAACAAAACAAAACAAGGAGATAACACTAGCATTTCATCGTCTATAAACCTTGACTCTGCATAATAACGCCAGTGGGATAACTTTGATAATCTTGGAACTGTTATTTTCACACGTGAAATCAATATATTGAATTCAGTTTCCTCCATCATCTCAGTCCATGATCTGTTTATTTTAAATCCTCGAAACATTTAATTATGCCTTTTAACACTAAGGCGCAGTATGAGTTTTTAATAGTTAATGGTAAATATTTATATAGGATCGACAGGTTTGTTTGTTGACACTTACTTGCGGATAATTCAATTATCATTTATTTGACACGATATTTATGTGATAAACTGAGGTTTCAAAAAATAACGTCCATATACTAACTAGCTAAACGCATGAGTCAATATCCCCTTATCTTTGAAACGATGTTCAAACAGGACCAGCAAAATAATTCGAGTTTTGACCTCTTTTTTGGTTTGAGGAGGACATGCGCTTTAAACTAATACCCACACAAATAAAGGGACCCCCAGCTAGCTAAGTAAGGAAGGGGAGTGGGGTCCTTCGGAACCCAACTCAAAATTTGTTTAATAAATATGATCTGTTTTTGTTGATGTTTCTATTGATGTCCTGATAGAATTGTTGAAAACAAATTGATTTTCTTTTAAGCATACGAACAATTCATTACCTAAAAGGAAATTGTAAGAGGAAAGGTTGTTTGCACTGAGTAGTTCAAAAAAAGAGGGTCTCAAGCACTCCCCACTAAAAATTTGTGGAAGCTCCTTGTTGACTGTTATCAACTACTTCCTCCGTTCTTAAATAATAGGCTGGTTTCATGTGTAATTTGTACATGAAACCAACCTATTATTTAAGAACGGAGGGAATACTTGATTTGTTTCCCTATATAATTCCTTACAATATAATGTGGAATTGAGTGTAGCAGAGTGATGATATCTTCACTGCCGCCAAATACCAAGGAATTACTCGTGTTGCACCAATATCTTCCGCTAAAGTGACCTATTTACCTTTTAATGATAAAAGAGTTCTACGATACATGACGTTTATATTGGATCTTATCTTAGTAAAGTTTAATAGTTCTTCTTTTATTAAGAATAAACTTAGGATAATCATCTTCCGAGAAAGTTTAAGAAGGCCGTACAAGAAACACTGAAATGATGTAATGTTATATGTGGTTAATGAATCATGCAATTGGATCTATTTAGCTTGTTACTATTTACGACGTTACGCATATCGATTACTTCGTAATCTTTTTATTTGTTTTTGTCGTGGCCCATTTACGTTTTCACTCTTGGCTTGGGTTCATTATACCTGTGGATAGTTTCTTCTTAACCACATAAATTCTGGACACTTTTGAGACTGCGGGGAGAAGTACCTACAGTAGAATTTCTTTAAATTAATCCGCGATAAATTAATAACTTTGCTAAGATAATATTTTTTATCAGTCCCGATTTGGGCCATGTGCCAAATTAATAACCTCACAAAATTTATAAGATAATAAAAATTTTAAGCTTCCAATAGGGCCCAACTAATATATAAATTAATAATCAATGTGATTACATTATTTTACGATGCATATTAAAATAGATATCTACGGTTATTTGTTTTTGTAGGCATTTATAATATATTGGACTTCATCTGGACTACTACGAGAAGTTTCAAAATGTCCCCATATAAAACTTAACTCGTGACACTTGACTCACGTTTTTTGCTTTTGAACCCGAAATGAATCATACACTTTCGCTTAAGCCTTACAACACTTTTTGCATGCGCCGACCAAATCAGGCTCTAAGGGAAGCATGACTATTTGAGGTGAGAAACCATACAAAATTTGCATGCATAGTTGGTGCTTATAATACATCTGAAGAAGAAAATATCTGTTAGTGCATTTTGTACCTTACACTATAATGATTATTGCGGGAGCAAATATCTACATATTAAAATTAAGATATTTGAGGAAACTGAGTTCAAACAAAAAATATGGAAGAAAATAATGTCTTTGTGAATAATAATGAAACTTAGTGACAAGAATCGAAATGGTTGGGGCCATTTAGATAGAAGCCCCATTATCTCTGAGCAACATGAGAACTAAAATGGTTGTGACCGATCTGGATAGGTGGTTAAACCAATCAAATGTTGGACCAGTTATTGATGATTCTCATGGCATGTATGGATTAAGAGGTATATACGGGTTAGATCATGATGAAAAATTACCGCAATATTAGTAGCTTCGTATGTACTTTAATGAGAATGTGACATTGTTTGTTTAGTACCTTTTCTTGCACTTTTTTTTTCTTTTTCTTTTTCATTTTCTTTCTTTTCTTTTTCCTTGATTTTGGCTGTGCTGTGCTGATTTTTCACTTTTTTCTTTTTCATTTTCTTTCTTTTCTTTTTCCTTGATTTTATGTACTTTAACTGTGCTGATTAATGCAATTCCAAGACCCAATATTCTCTCTTTAGAATACTGACCATCAGATCCTAATAAAGACTCCAAAGAGTCTCTACTATTTTCCTTTAAATACTGGATGTGGATCTTTGTTTCTTGCAGTTCCTTCTTTTTCATTTTCTATTGCTTCTTTACTACTAATGGCTTCAAAGATAGTGAAACTTTCTTCTCAATCTTCTAAATTCGATTTGGAGATTGGAACCTTTTCCAAGTTGGACAAAAAAGGAATTTACTCTGATGTTTTCTCTGTTGGTAGTTTCAAATGGTACGTTCGCACACTGCATTACTTTAGTTATTAGTTTTATATGTTCTTGATTTATTAATTAATCCTCAAAGTTTTATCAAATAGGAAAGCACTGATCTATCCAAAGGGAGTTAGCAGAGTGAATGATCAGTTATCACTGTTCTTAAGCCCGGTCGACTTGACAACATCGGTGTACACGCACTTCAGTTTTGCAGTTACTAGTCAAACTAATTTCAATAACACAGTTAGATTGGGTAAAATCTGGACTATCTTACAGTACTACCATTTGTATAATTATTTTTGTTAATTTATTAATCGTACTTATGTCATACTAATCGTTTGATGATGCAGAAAACACAAAAAAATTCCATGAAAAACAAATTTTCGGTAGGGGTTTTAACTCATTCATGCCACTTAGTGATCTCCATGACCCTGGTAAAGGATATCTCTTGAATGATACTTGTGTGATAAGGGTTGAGGTTACTTGTACAGCGAAGGAGGAGTTGAAAGATGATGATGACGATGACGCGGGCAACCTAAACAAGCTTGGAAAGACAGTAAATGAGAAACAAACCAAAGATGAAGAAGATGAGAAGACTAGTTCAGAATCAGGTGAGTTACGTGATTATCCAGGTGCAGGACAACACTTCGGTGAAGGAAGAAATAACAACAAAGTTGGATTTTGCAATGAAAATGAATATGAAAATGTTGGAGGCTTTGGTATACTGAAAGCACAAGCGCCGCTATATAGACAGATATGGTTGAAATATGGACATATTGCTTCGACGAAAGTGATACCAATCTCGTCGTACCCCACCCTTGTTGTAGTGGTCAACGACTTGATGAATTGTATCCTAGATATGCATCAACTCCATGTCGCAGAATTGTCTTCTAAAACGATTGAGGGTTGCGAAGAGAAGATAAAAATGTCTGAGAAAATTGAGTTTAACATTGGTTGGCTTCGAGAACACTTTGAGAGTGTCAAAAAACGCATGGATGGGATGCAGAAAGTTAAGAGCTTATTGCTGGAGCATGGTCAGGTCAACCTATATGTGCTGCAAAATCAAAGATTAAGGCAATTGGAGATGAATTGAAAAAAGCAGAAATGCAGCTGACTGCAGCGCGGGATTATATGCATGTGAATGTATCTGGTTTACTCAGAGAATCAGGTATGAAAATGTATCTGAAGGCAATAGGAGATGAGTTGAAGCAGGCAGAGGTTCAGCTGATTGCAGTACAGGATTATTTGGAAGAAAATATAACTAAATTGTCAGAGTCAGATACGAAAAGTTATCTAGATGTATGTGAAACTTTACCATTTGATGGATTGTTTTGGAAATGAAAGCTTTGTTTCGTTAGGAGGTAAAATGTAGTTGTTTGCAATGAAATTTATGCTATCAGAACTTCACATGTATGTTTATGCTTGGAACATTTGTCGTTACTTTCAGTTTCATGATGCAAACCAAGCTGTTGGCCTATAATCTCCTTCAATTTTGTTTCTGAAATGTAAAAGCATTACACAACAAACCAAAAGAAATTCTGGCCATCAAATGAGATTAGTTTTGAGATAGAACCAGTTCATTGGATTGTATACTACACGTTATTTGCATCGTCTAAACCTGAATATTTCAGAATCACGAATTATTATATGCTTCAGTTCTGGTGGCAATGTTGCTTCTCGCTATTGGGCAAGTCTTTTTGGATTTAGAAAAGATGCTAGAAGTTGAAGTATTCCCAGCAACAATTGCAGATATTCCCCTTAAAATGGCATGGAAGTAAGTTCTCGATCACTAGTTATGCTCAAAGTCGACAAGCTTACGGTGGGGTTAGTTGTGGTTTGGACTTTGCAGATGTCCGAGCTGCAGAGACAAGTCAGGTCTGTAAAACGCCACGCTGCATTTCGGTCGCCAATTACAGTACCGTACTCCCCTGCTTCACTGTTTCCGCGTCTTTAACAAGGTCTCTATAGTTGAACTCATCACGTCAAGTTTCATTAATCCAAAAGTTCAAAATCTCCATTTATTTTTGCCTCTTGCTGATCTATTGGGCTTTGGCTGTGTTTGAATTTTTATGTGACCATAATCATACCTCTCATGGATAGTCCGTTACATGAGATCCTTTAAAACCCAATTAGTTATTAAACCGTACTATCTAATTGATATTGATATGGATTAAATAAAAGGTAATACATGAAAGCCTCGAAAAATCAGTTTCAGATTTCAGATAGGCACTAACAATTAGGATAGCCTGACTAGCCGCTCAGAATCAACGCCAGAATATAGCAAGCCATATACCAACAAAAAAAAAAATCACCAAATTTCGCTCATTTTTATTGGTTTAACCAAAAAACAACGCACTCCCATACATAAATGTAACCATGCATGCGTAAATAACCTCAAGTGGAAAACATTTGCCTAACCATTGGACTCCTCACATTTGATTACCGTGGGAACAGTGAATGGTTTAATAAACCTGGCGAGATTGGGGTATACTCAAACTAATTGGGGTATACCCAATTTTAAAGGGACACTTTTTGTGGGTTTTAGGGGAGGCCTAATGGGTAAGTTACAAAACTACCCTTACCCATTAATAATCTTAATTACCCTAAATCAGTTTTTATTCTCTTCATTTCATCTTCTTCTCTTCTTCTTCTTCTTCATCTTCATCTTCCATCAACCAAAGCCATATAAAAATCTTCAACTTTGATTTTCAAAAAAAATTGTTGACTCTACCAGCGAAAAGAAGACTATAAATGATGTTTAAACTCAAACACATCATTGTGTTGTGTGATTTGATTGTTATATTAGGTTAGAAATCGAAAATTATGATTTCTGTGTCTTCGGCCGGCAAGGTCGTGATATGAATATCTTGCCGACTTTTCATAACAGCCATGGCGGCGACTGTAAAAAATTTCAACAGCCGGCAGGGTATTTTTTGAAGACCTTGCCGGCCAATACAAATAGGGAAGGGTATTTTTGAATACCTTCTTAGGCCAAAAACAGCCGGAAGGGTATTTTTTGAATACCTTGCCGGCCAATAAATTTTTTATGTCATCTCCTGTATGTCAAAAAACAAAAGTCGGCAAGGTCGACGATGAAGATCATGCCGGCCACTTTTGGCCGGCGAGGTCGACGATGAAGACCTTGCCGGCCACTTTTGGCCGGCGAGTTCGACGATGAAGATCATTAGTCGACCTTGTTTGAGCTTTTCATACTTTCGAAGCGAAAGTGTTGATTTATTCGTTGATTTTGAGTATGATTTCATATAACAGATTTGCAATCCCCTTTTTAGAAGTATTTCGGTTGTGTGCTTCATTTTCGTTGCAAGAGATATTCTCAAAAAAAAAAAAAAAAAAAAAAATCATCAAAAATCATCCCACAAATGTTCAATCAAAAACAAAATTTCATAACTTTCATAAGTTTTAATCTATTCAATCAATTTAAACTTAATTAATTAATCAAATCAAAATTTTAGTGTTAATTAAACGAGGGCAATTTTGCCATTTTGAAAATACAAGGTTAAGGGGTGGCTTGGTTTTACTTCAAAATGACCCGATTTTGTCTTATTGGGTATACCCCAATTAATCTGGGTATACCCCAATCAAGCCAGGTTAATAAACACTGCTAAAGATTGTGATAAGAATTTTAGCCTTCAGTTATTTTTAGCTACGTACCAATGGCTGGGAAACGAGAAAGTCACGGAAAAAAAATGTCTAGTTTGGGTAAATATAGAATTTTCCATTTTTATTATATCTGGTTTGAGGTCTCAAAAAGTACATAGAAACCGGAGACATAATGAATTAGGTGCGTACATTCAACCATGTATGGCATTGTAGTCATCGACTTACTGTTACAAATTCCTCATATCCAAAGCAAACCTTAAGAGAGCACTAAGCCGATATTATTGTTATTGTTGTTTTGACACTGTATTTATATGAAGTTCCCGCAAGTACTTTTCGTCTTCTTTTGGTTCAAAATTGGTATGCATTAAAAGGCAGCAAACCAATGCATGATTGAGATTCACTTTTTTTTTTTTTTTTTTTTTTTTTTTTTTTTTTTTTTTTCTGATTTTAGTTGTATATATTGACTATCCAAATTCGACTCTCATATGCTTTAGTTTATTGTGTATTTTATTTTATGGTTTTCAGATGAAAAACATAAATTTATTCTAATCTGATATGTCCTAGGGAATTGAGATGAAATATGTTGAAAGTCATCATGTTACGATTATTCAATTGAAATTGGGAACTAAGATTAAGTTCCCATCAGACTATAGTAGATGAAACAAGGAAGATTTTATAGGTTGAGACAACTTTTTGGGTATCTTATTCATGAACATAAGGTGTGATGGTGTAGCAGATGTTTTGGAAAAGAGAAATCCACAAACAACAGTGGATTCAAATGCCAATCGTCCTTATTGCTTCTATTGATTCAGTTTTCTAGTTCAATTATGTTTTTCTTTCTTCCCTGGGAATAACAATATGTTGGGTGATACCAATATCTCTGAGTGCAATCATGAGATAAGGTTAACGAACATTTAGGCCTATCCTTTGTATATGTATTTTAATCTACTTAACTTTCAAAAGAATAAATAAGAATTCAACGAATGAGATTCAATCAAAGTTTAGAAGGAAAAAATGTCTTTTTAGGATAGTAATGAAGCCTAATAACAAGAATTTTGGAAAGACAGCAGCCCTCGCATATGCAAGCAACAACAAAAAAATATGTTGGGCTGAATTACAAAGGAAGTCAAACAATAAAATATTGACCCCTCTTTTTCCAATAAAATGAACCCTTCATTCTTTCTTGTATTTTCTATAGTTCAGGATCCTGCAACAAAATATTTTGACGACAACCCCTATAAACATACCGAGGAGACAGGCAAAATAAAAACCGTCTCCTCAGAATAAAACTGGACCCCACCTTATGGGAATTAGCAGGGGACACTTTTAGGCCCACTGTGAGGGAAGATGTGAGGAGGCGGTCTTTAATTTGTTTTTTTACCTCGGTACATTTAAGAATTTTTGTTTTGACAAAACCTATTGAACGTTAGATTTCCCGTATCTCACGGTTCATATCAGTGCTTGCATTTCAGGTTAACTAATTTTATTTTGTGTTTGGCTTAATAGATAAAATGTTAGAGAAGATATTTCGAACCTAATATTATATTTTATTTGTTTTTTAATTTCGTAGATTAATGAGATTGTTTCCTCTTATTTTTGGTTAACATTTGCCAAAACTACTCGTAGATACAAAATGAATCTGATTATTCATGTCGTAATTGAAATCATAAAAATTAAAATAAAACTAAAAATCAACGAATAAAGCTTATATATTTTTATCATCACTGATATGCAAATCTTCATGATGGATGCATCAAAAGCTCATTCACCCACTCAAGATCAGGACATGAAGATGATGATTCCCCATAAAAATAAAAAAAATCCACTTAAACCCACTTATTGTTATATGTCCTCTCTTGCAAATGTGGCTATCTCTATTGCTCATATATTTTTAAAATAACTCACTTTTTACATACATCACTTACCCATTTATCACCTTATAATATTTTGATTTCAGTTTTCTCCAATATCTTAAAATTCTTTTATATTCTTAATTCAATATGAAATCTCAATACTGTTTCTTGCATTATAATCGCATTATATTACTTCGATCTTAGTCTTTGAAAATATATCATCATTATATAGGAAAAGGAACTCCATATATGCATGATTAACTAATATGTCCAAACAAAAAACATGAACTTAAAGACATTTTAATGCACAGTTGTAGAAACAACTTTTAAAATTAGCATGAAGGTTACTTACAAAATGAATTAAATTAGCATCAAGTTTGGGTGCTGTTTTCCCTTCGTTAATTAAATTTTATGGAGCTAAGAAAGATATATTGGGTAAACCTAGTTAAGGCGTTGCTCCTTAACAGTTTCAAGGGTGATTTTTTTACTTGGCTTTAGAAACATAGATAAAAATCCAAAGAAAAAAAAAGATTAGCGGCCTGCGATTGGCTCACTAAGAAAAAATTTATAAGTGTGTTCATGAGTACCTTCACATTTTTATTGCACTTATTTTCATCGCTATTGAAATTAATAAAATTGTGCATTCGGAGGAGAAATAAGTTTACCCCACCCATTCATAGATTTGTGGTTCCGTCGCTGGCTTCAAGAGCGAAGCTTTTATGAATAACCTTTATTTTATATATGTCCTTATCTGTCCAAGAAATCAAACTTGTCAAAAAAACGGAAAACGGGTCATATGACCAAATCTCATAAAGTATGGGAGTATGAAATCAAACTTTTCAGCATTTTTTTGTATCACAATTATGTTTTTTTGCGTCACAAATAGCCTGTGCGTCAGAAATACTATTTTTTTCAATTATATCGGAAAAACCTTTATGTGACGCTTGTTTATGTAATAGAAAGTTTTTATTTTTAACAGTTTTAGTTGTCACAATCGATCCTTATTATCAACACATTAATACGTTACAAAATTGGTGTAGACGCAACAGATAAACCTGTCAATAATATATTTTATTGATAACAATTTAAGATGTCAGAAACAGTCCTTATTTTTAACATATTGATGTGTCATAAAATTGGCGCATACTCAACGGATAAACATGTTGTTAATATATATTATTTTCAACATGTAATAATATCGATAATAATAATTAAACATGTTGTTAATATATATTATTTTCAACACGTAATAATATCGAGAATAATAATTAAACATGTTGTTAATATATATTATTTTCAACACGTAGTAATATCGAGAATAATAATTATTATTCGCTACGAATTTTATTATGTCATTCAAGGATTACATTTGCAACACATAATTCTTGTAGATATAATCGTACTCATGACGTTCACTAAGGGTCACGATTGTCATATGTTCCCGGGAGGAAGGAATTATCTGTTACATATTATAAATTTTATATGAGTCGGATTCATATTTTAAACAACAGCAAATCATTACTTGAGAAGATCTACATTGTTCATAAAAGACACCACTAATCAAGAAACTTAAAATTCTAAACTGAAGAAAAAAAAACATGGTACCACTACAAACTTCCAAAGTGAAACATAAAGCTAAAAAGAGTAAAATATCAAGCTAAATAAAAGAAATGGAGATGCACATCTCAGCTGGTGGTCCTGGTGGTCCCTCAACAATCATCTCAAGAAGTACTCTGATAGTTCTCCATGATAGCGATTTCCCGCATTTCAAGCAACATTCTTCTTATATCCGTTGTGTCGGTTACTAGCCCCTGTATTGTGTGATTTTGTTCTTCAACTCTTTCTTCAAGTTCCTTGTTTCTCCTCTCTGCTTCATTTGCCCGCCTAAGAACCTCGCCTAACTCCGCATTATACTCCATGCTAGACGAGCTAGGTTTTTCATACCCATGACCAAGACCCTTGACATAACCGGATCTTACACCTAGCACTTGCTCACATATTTGGGCATCGGTCAAGGGTGTTGAACCTTCGGGTGTAGGCGCCGCTCGGAGTTCAAGCATTTTACCCTACACAGTAAGTAAGTAACAATATAAGCTAAAACTAAACAATAACTCTTAGATAAAAAAAAAATTTAAAATAAAATCAAAACTTGTATTACATAGTTCTCTTCATTTGTATGACAGGTCCAAACGTCATTTTGCGGTGGGTTAACTTGTAGAATTCAACTGTTCAACAACTTCACTGTTTCTCGGATCACACTGAAGGTTTCCAAAAAAAAAAAAAAAAAAAGTTAGATACAGTATTAACCATTCACTTACAAAATAGTAATGAGATACAAGCTGAATTACCATTTCCTCCCTATAGCGCGCAAAAGGTTTTGACCCTGTACAATGAATGGTTGTATTCTCTTCGACTTTGTTTACCTTGAGTGCTACTTTTCGCATTCAAATCCAAAGAAGACGGTTCAATGCAGAACAATACTTGCATAGATATTATAAATACGACTAGTTACGAGCGCCACCAATATGAATACCACAAATAAATCTTATAAATACAACAAGGTTCGAACACCAATATTACCTGAAACTCATCGGACTCGAACCAAGTGCAAAGTTTCTCCCAATCCTCCTGCTTAACCCGATGATGCGGGTTTTCCCGATTCTGTTCCATCTTGTTTGTCTGCAGGTAGTGTTTGTGAAGTGTACATCTAAACATGCGTACTCATTTGCTAACATTGTGTTGACCGCCTTCCGAATGCGTACTACATGTAGATCAATATTGAATTTTCCTAAGTTCACAATCACCAAACAAATTCTTTGTTAGCTTTAGCAACAAAAAAACTACGCAAAGAGAGTTCTAATTAATAAAGTCGTAGTCTATGCAAGAAGAACATAACAGTAGGGACATTAGAATAACAGCGTAGTAGGGACACTAAAATGATTCAAAAAAATATATGATTACCAATATGAGATCATAAAATTTCTTGATACGATTTTCAATTGACTTCCATTTGGGTCGAGTCGACCAAGGTGCAAACTTTTTGACGATGATTCCTATTTCAGTTTGGAACTCGGTGGCCCAATCCCAGTTGGAATCTTTTTACCTGGTTTGATCGTTATTGTAGGCTTTTCGTTCTTTTTCCTTATGTGATCATTAAGCTTTGCATTGAGAGCATCTCCTCTTCCTCCTTTGTTAATCTTTGGCGGATCTATTTTTCAAGAGATATGGGAGTTAGATAATCTGTGTTTGCCGAAAATGAACATAATAATTCCAAGAGAAATAATTTGTAGGTATGTGATTAACTCAATTACCAAGTGAGTGACAACCGAGAGGTGCGTGTGATGTGCGAGGGGGTCTAACTCCACTGGTGCCATTATCCCTTGATTAAAATTGGTAGTACTCGATAAGGAAACACAAAAGTAGATGATCAACAAAGCGAAAGGAAAATAAACCAAAAGCATCAAGGTTAACAAGAAATATGTGTGAGACACTCAAAAACCAAATTAATAAAAGAACCAAAAATAACAAAAAAGAAAACTAGAGACTAAAAATCAAAAATTGAAGAAATAAGTTTAAAGAGAAAATATGATAAATCACCACAAAATTTTTTTCTCAAGTTTTCAAGCACAAAAACTCTCCCAAATACCGGTTAAGAGTCAACGATCACAAACCCAAAACAGACTGGTTTGGTAGGAGAGATTAGGGATGCGATAGTTAGGATGAGAGATTACGTCATTTGTTGTAGTGGATTATCCAATTCGCAGGAGGTCAACCGTCACATGGCCATCCTTGTGGAAATTAGTTTTGTTCGCGAGAAAGCAAAGAAGGACGAGGCCCAGATCAAAGTTTTGACGAAGGACCTTCAAGAGGAAAAGGAGCATTCCAGCAAGCAGAGTCAGAAGATAGAGAATCTTCTGAGTAAGTTCCCTCCCCTCGCCGATTCGTTATTTTCCTTTGCTTTACTTTTGTTATTTTCTTATTTCGTATTTCGTCAAGCTCAATGCATGCAACACCAAATGAATGCCTCCAAAACATATGCCTCGCTAGAATATATTCGTGCTGAGAATCTGAACCTCGTGACCCAGAATGATTGCTATGTGTCTGGAAGCCAGATTTTGAATGAGAAGGTCGAGACCCTTTTTTCGCAAGTGGACCGCCTGTCTACCGATTTTTCTCGTAACGAGGAACTGAATTATCATCTTCACGACGAGAATGAGCACCTTAAGCTAGAACTTCAACAGGTCAGCAATTCTCTCACTACCTCGAGGAACCTTCATTCCTCGTCATTAGCTGCTAGAAGTCTATCAAATATTCCTCTCAAGTCAAGTCTGCATATCCTCGCAAAAACAAGGGTGCTCCCCATGCACACCAAGTAAATACATCGTTACTGGGCGGGGCGAAGCCCCGCGCCCTCCAAGTAAATGCATCGCCATGAGGCAGGGCAAAGCCACGTGCACACGAAGTTAAAAATACATTGTCACGGGATGGGGCGACGCCCCACGTACACCATATTAGAAATAACATCGCCATGGGACGAGAACAAGTCCCGCCCACACAAAGTTAATTAATAGAAGAAAAAAATGCCCGATGCGAAGCATGGGCCCAAAATCTAGTTCAGAATTAAAAAATATATTAAAGAACTAAGATGTTTGAGGATTGTTATTCTCAAGTGCCTAGGACTACTTGTTTGTGCAATAATGTTGCGTTTACCGCAGTTGCTACTGCGTGAAAGAAGAAAAAAAGGTGCCCCCTAAACCCCACCCCCCTGCAAATCTCCCCCAGGACTCCCCATCCGACCGTTCATTCCCCTCACGGGATTTCTCCTGGTGTAGAACCGCGGTCAACGTAGCATCGTTGTGTTTGTGCAAACATCGGATTAAAAGCAATATGGGATGTAATGAACGAAAGAGAAGATGTAATAAGTAGTTGGGAGATTTGACACTACCCTATCAAATTACAAGCAACTCATTCCATCTCAACAGGTAAAAATTTGTATGATTAACTGCGCTCGTAAACTGTTCAGTCACAAACTTTAGATTCCACCATAACTTAACAAAAAAATAATATAAAAAATAAATCAATTCTGGTTCAACTCGTATCTGGTTGGATTATTTGAAGTTCCAAGTAGTGCACGGGGATATTTTCAATGATAAAAATATTTCGTGTCGCTTATATAATAATGCAATTAGGATCACTAATCATTCATCCAATGTGTCTTCATTTTCTCATCCCATACCACATTGTTTACCATTGTTGACTTGGTCTGCTCGTTGTGACTTTGTAAAAGTAAAGATTTCGCTTTTGTATATACGTCAATATGATCCGGTTTAATTAGATTTTGGCATATGAAACGGTGCAAGAGAATTGAGTCACAAGTGTTTAGCAGCCCAAATAATTTTTTTTTTTGTTTTTTTTTTTATTATTGGATACAAAATATTTTTATAGCCTTGCAACAAATTCAGGTTACAAAGTGTACTACATCCTACATTAGTTGACTTCTTCGTTAAATTTGATTATTAGTGGTATTAATAAGGAAAAAAATCTGGAAAAATACTTAGATAAAAATAACTTAAAAGGAAAGCTTGTTTGATTGGCTTGTTCGTAATGGTGTAAAAGCCATTAAAGTATTTTATTTTCTTTAGGTACGAGGGATGTATTAAAAAAAAACTACTTGAGCCTTACAAATCCGGGGAAGGCTTGTTGAACCATTATTTGGTAGTTAGTTAAATAAATAAATTAATAACAACTACATATTTTCGGGTACTTTGGTACACTTTCTACAAGCATCGATAGGGGCATTAAACTGAATGTGAGCAAATATGATTTGTGTGAATATCTTGAAATTTATATAAAATCATGTCCAACCAGAATTGATCAAATAAAACATAAAAGTTTACTGCAAGTTATTAGTACATTCTATATCTAACAAGTAGTAAGTTTACAATGATCAATAGAATAAGATGTTTGAGGAAACTGTAATATTGAAATAAGTTAGGATTTCACCAGAGGCATCTTACCATTTGCTTTTACATTGGTGAGTATATATCCGATTAAGATCACTTTCTCAAAAAAATGCCTTTATGAACCGTATTTCCAGGCGTGTTAATTGTAGAATAGTTCCTTGTTGTTTGTGTCAACCATAAAATTATCGGAAAAAGATGCAAGGACTTGAATTTATCCTTATAAAATAATGAATAATAATTATTATTATTTTCTGTTTTCATCTATTGTAACAATAAGGATTTGCGAAAGTTATGATGTCTCAGGGTCTTTAGAATACCAGTAGTTTTCATATGATCGTATCCACTCTGATGGCTCGGAATAGTTACGAAGACACTGAAAACACAATGTTCCTTCAATTTTCAAGCATGCCATTTTGGCCGTTACATACATTCCGTACAAAATCTAACCAATTTAAGACACGTCGATCTCGTTTTCTTGGTGCAAATTTCGAATGCACTAGACCGCTGAAAAATATGTAATGAACTGATAATCAAGAAGCCTCTCGACTTTTCGTATTTGTATATAGTGACTGATCCGACCTTTATATGATTTTGTATTGGTTTCACATCCAGCTTTCAAAAATAAAAAATAAGAAATTGAAGAAAGATTTCCAAGAAGAAGTGAATTTAAATTCTATAAAGTGAAGCATTTCATTTATAATTGGTTAATCAGTTTAGTAAAAGAATTTTTGGATTAGAAATTAATATATTGGCAAAATTATGACTAACAAACATAATACAATTACAGATCAAAAGATGATATTTGTCCCATTCCGTTAGATTTTCGGTTAGAGAGAGTTAAGTAGTCGAAATCGCCCTTCAGGGTACATTGTTCATAATTCAGGGTTCAGTGTTTAAAATTCAGGGTTCAGGACTTAAGGTTCAGGGTTTGGGGTTCAAGATTTAGGATTCAGGTGGTGGTGCGGTGGTATTGGTGGTGGCAGCGATGGTGATAGTGGCGGTGATGGTGGTGGTGGCGGTGGTGGTGGTGGCGGCGGCGGTAGTGGTGGTGGTGGAGGAGGCGGTGGCGTAGCGGTGGCGGTGGTGTTGGTGGTGGTTGTTCTAGTGGTAGTGGTGGGGATGGTGGTGGTAGTGGTGGCAGTTGTGGTGGTGGTGGTGGTAGTGGTGGCAACGATGGTGGTTGGTGGTTGTTCGTTTGGTAGTGGCGGTGGTAGTGGCAGATTGGGGCGTTTTGATTAAGAAGGATAAAAATGGAAGTTCAAAACTCCATTGACCGGTTTAAGATGCCCATTTTTGATCAAAATGCCCCAAAACTAACGGAATGGGGCATTTTAATCTTTTCCCTAACGTCCGGGGCATTTTCACAACCTTGGGGTCTATTTTGGGGCATTTTGCCACTTAACCCCATTAACTTCTTTAGTCCAGTACTAGTTTACCCATATAGCTACTTCTTGTGGCTATTTGTATTTTTTTTTTCTAATGAAATATTCTCTTATAATCGGAAGACAGAAGAAAGGAAAAAAAAACCATCGTTACAAATTCCTCATACACATACACGAAGCAGTATAATTCACCATGTTTTTGTTGTTGCTTTGAAATGGTACTTTATGAACTACTCACAAATATTTGTCGTTCTCTTTGGGTTCAATTTTGGCATGCATCAAAATGAAGGCACTAAACAGATGCCATGAACAAGATGCCAGACTAATGATCAAGATGGCTTGACCACATTTTCTATTCGGCATTCATATATAAGAATAATCCAACTCTCATATATATAAGAATAATCAAACTCTCATGAGTGCTTTACTATATTTCCATTTAATGGATTTTGGAGGTGAAGAAGCATATTTCTAAGAATTTGAGATGTTTGAGGAAATTGAGATGAATTATGTTGAGTTTACTCAACTAGGGAGTCTAACGACATCGAGGTAATTGAATAAAAAAATGAATACATGATATATAGTTTTTTTTCTTTTTTGACACATACATGATATATAGTTGGTTTGGATGTGAGAACAAATAATGCCATGTTTGTGGAATTGGAAATAAATGAATGGAATTGCAATGAAATTCATTTTGTCAAATTCTTGCGAGCAAAGATCCAAGAAAATTAGTTTATATCGATGCGGAAGTCGTAAGCATTTGAGTTTGACATTACAAATTGGGGTGTATACTCCAAACACCCAACAAAAGTAATCAACCAACAAAAATGTTTGCAAAATAGATGAACCCATTCCTTAAACTTCCATGTTACGACCTTCAATGTGGTTGCCTTTGCCAAATTCCTTCTCAACAAGATGCTCACAACTCATACAGTCATTTTTCTTTTTGATATTTATACAGTCACTTGATTGTGGCAACTCTTGCTACGCATAATATTGAAAGCTTTTGGCCAACTAACTCCTGCGAAGTTAACTTATTCATTCCCAAAGACACTCCCGACAAGTCCAACCAATCAAAATGTGGTGCACCCCTTCTTTCTTTTTTTTTCTTGTTTTTTTTGAAGCATAGGTGCCTCCCTTTGAATGCAAAGTTTATAAAAGAAATTGAATTATCACTTAATTATATATACAACAAATTAAACAATACCCTCCTAATTGTATAGGATGTTTATCTAAAGGGAATGATGATTTTAATAAACTAGAATCTCAAATCCATAAAACTACCAATGGTTTTACCTCTAGAATAATAAGCTTTGATTCACTTGATGATGATAAAGATCCTCATGTTTACACCAGCCATGTTATCGCCTAAGAAACACCTTCTAAATCCTCAATTTCTAATCAGATAGACCATGCTGGCGTAGGCTTCACAATTCAAATAATATCTATTGAAAATACTAGGATATGTTGAAGGCTTGACAAGAGTAATGCCAAACTACCTAGCGTATGCACAATGGTAGAATAAGTCATCTCTATCTTCTTGTTCTTTCCCACACAGCTTGCAAATAAGATCATGAGTAGTTATGCACTTATGCTCCTATATTTT
The DNA here is from genome assembly GCA_023531295.1 of Papaver armeniacum. Lineage (NCBI taxonomy): Eukaryota > Viridiplantae > Streptophyta > Magnoliopsida > Ranunculales > Papaveraceae > Papaver > Papaver armeniacum. The sequence goes on from JAJJWW010000902.1 coordinate 76,152, forward strand.
GTTAAAGTTGGAATTGAATTATGAAATGCGATCAGTAGTGGAGTCAGGATTTCTAGAGATAATAGGCAAGTAAAAAAACATTACACGGAAAAAATGACTTTACCAAAAAAGTTATTTCACTGCGCATGAAATATTACAACTCCCGTTTGATAACAATAAAATATACATATGAAACACGATACGTGTTAACTAGTTAATTCTTTTTATTTTTCTATCGTATACTCTTCTAAATTTCTAGGAACTAGCAACGGGGTGGAGGGAGAACACAAGCGAATAGAAATGCGTTTTGACTTTTTGCGTTGCTTTTTTTTTCGTTTGGTTATCGGACTTGGGCCTTTTTTAGGGTAGGCAAGAACACAAAATTTTCTGACTGGGCTTAAAATGTGTACTACCGTTGGTTGCCTCCGCCCCCGAATGCAGTAGCAGCACAAAAATCTTTGGTGGGATTCGTTTTTTCCCTATGAAAGAAGTAGATCTTTCTTCATTGTTGTAAATTTCATAACATTTCTTATTAGGAAATTGTTATCTCTTCCACCAAGTTGAGTGATAAAAATCATTTCAAGAGGCAAAGCTGGTGCTGCTGCTGCTGCTAACATTCTCATCATCTCAATGTAAACATTTCTGGGTTCGTCATTCTCCAGTCTCCCTATTTTTAGATCCCAGTTTTCTTGACTTTCTACACAATATATTGAACTCAAGTTTCTTTGCTTTTTTATTTAACACAATATTGTTCAAATGAACTGATCACACATTGTTCTCGTTTTTCAATGGTGCATATTTTGTATGAACTAGGTCACGGAAAAATGTAAGGAACTGGATGTTTGTCTAAAGGGAATGATGATTTTAATAAATTCGAATCTCAAATTCAAAAAACTGCCAATGGTTTTACCTCTAGAATAATAAGCTTTAACTTGTTGATAAAGACCCTCATGTTTGGACACCAGCCATGTTATCGCATAAGGAAACAACACCTTCTAGATCCTCAAATTTCTAGTGAGATAGACCATGCCGGTGTAGGCTTTGCGGTTCAAATGTAATTTGTACCGAAAACACCAGGATATGTATAAGGCTTGACAGGAGTAATGCCGGATCTACCTAATGTATACACAATGGTAGAAAATGTGATTTTTATCTTCTTCTTTCCCCCACAACTTGCTAACGAGATCAGGAGTTGATATGTTCCTATATTTTGTTAAAGTTGGAACTGAACTATGAAATGCGGTAGCAGCACAAATATCTTTGGTGGGATTCCTTTTTTCTAGATGAAAGAAGTAGATATTTCTTCATTGTTGTAAATTTCATAACATTTCTTATTAGGAAATTGTTATCTCCCAAGTTAAGTGATAGAAATCATTTCAAGAGGCAAAGCTGGTGCTGCTGCTAACATTCTCATCATCTCAATGTAAACATTTCTAGGTTCGTCATTCTCCAATCTCCCTACTTTTAGATCCCAGTTTTCTTCACTGTCTACACAATATATTGAACTCAATTTTCTTTGCTTTTTTATTTGGAGAAAATGGGTCATTTGTCCAAAAAAATTTAAAACACGGTTCAAATGGACAAGTAAAAAAAAGTACGGGTGAAATAGCCAAAAGAAAATAGCAAGGATGAACCGGATTCATCCCTGGCTTATACTTAAAAAATAGCAAGGATGGCTGGATGCATACTTGTGTAAAATAAAAATAAGAAAAAATATTCGAAAATGGACGGGGATTAAACCGGTTACATCCCGCCTATTTTTAAATTTTTGTCCATTTAAACAAGTATCTTTTTAATTTTGGCTATTTAAATGAAGTATCAAAACCTAAGTGTCTTTTTCACCCAGGAATTGTTGATTTTGATCTTTTTGACCAATTTTGTGTTTTATTTAACACAATATTGTTCAAATGAACTGATCACACATTGTTCTCGTTTTTCAATGGTGCATATTTTGTATGAACTAGGTCACGGAAAAATGTAAGGAACTGATTTGTGAGACTAAATAATCAAGAAGCTGGTTCGCAACTTTTTTCATTTGTATATAATTGAATGATCCAACACTCTGTTTAAGGAAAGTTTGCATATCTATGGTTACCAGAGTTAAAAATATTATCTAAGAACTAAGATGTTTGTGGAAATTGAACTCAATATAGTTGAGTTTATCAATACCGCTCACCATCAACCATATACAAGCTAACATGGAGAATTGGCCATTGGGTTATTAAGTGGACATTATTCTTCTCAAGTATGTAGGATTATCTCTTGGTACAAACACCAGAATTAAAGAAATTTGGGATCTAATAATGATTGAGACAATTTGAGAGTATGGGATTTAGTAATTGAGAGACATGATATAAGTTATCGTATTATCAGCAACTCTAGTTGTTGGTACGGTTAAGGTCTTTACTCCACTGAACTGGAAAATTGTGCCTTTCCTTTTTTTTCTTTTTTGATTGGCAAACTTAAACATATATTGAAAACTTACAAGAAGTAAGTAAAGAAAAGCTCAAAGAGCCTATAAACCCGGCAGTAACGGGTAAAACCCAGCTGTAAACCCACTACCAACGGACCAAAGATACAATGAAACTAAATCACAAACAGATTATCCCAGTTTCGCATGATATAATCCAAACTAGTGTTTTTTAGCTCCTCTGTATTTCTTCTCCGAGTTATAAGCCTGGATTTGAACTTGTTGAATCACCCTTTGAGTGTCTAAAAGTACCATCTTCAAAAACAATGTTATTGCGGCAGTTCCAAATTGACCAACGGATAGATGCATGGATGACTGGCCACAACACTTTTCCTAGCGGATGCGGTGTACGAGGTCTCCATCCCTTAAAATTGCGGAAATGATTAACTGACCGCAATATTGTCCCGCAAAAATCCCGCTTGAGATACTGGGCGGGGCCCACTTGAAACCTTTTCTAATCCAACTGTAGAGAGGTGCTCCCGTGACCGCACGAGATCCCCTCACGGGATGAATTGCGGGAGAATGACGCGGTGAGTGTATCACTACTCTTAAAATTGTGTCTTTCCTCAAGTAGTAAAAAGGTGTATCATTAACTCTCCTCGTAAACGGTCACAGACTTTAGCTTCATGTATAACTTAACAAGAAAATATAAAAAAAAATAAGGGAAAATTATTAAAATGTCCCAAACCAGGGTGCCAGTTGGAAAAGTGCCCCAACGTTAAAAATAGTTTGAAAAATGCCCCACTGTTACAAATACCAGTTAAATCCACATGTGTGAGTTCTCACGTGCAGGAAAAAGACTGAAATACCCACCTCCCCTAAGATCCTACCACGTATGCGAGTAATCCGACGAACATGGAGGAGGATTAAGAGCACGTAAAAGGCACGTGCCAAAAGTGTGACGATGCAGCACCAAAAGTGTATACGCATATAACTCTTTATTAATCCACTCAATAACCTCTGCTTTTAAGGATGATGTTACACCAGTAAAGGCCGGGTATCGGTAGAAATCCCATGTCTCACATCTCTTAGGACCCACCACAGAAAATTACAGTGGGTACTGTTTACCCTTTGTGGGGCCAAAAAAATGTGAGACACGGTAGTCTCCCGGGATTTTGAGCCCGGTAGATGTATCATTATTGATGTTTTAATCAAAATTATAAAAGGTATACTAAACATTAACAAAATAAGAAAGGAGAATAATACTATAAATAAAACAAAGAAAAGAGGTACTGAAAATATTTACAAAATCTTATCTAAGTTTTTAGTGTTCCAAGCAAAAACCACAGTAGTACTATTGAATTGATTACTTCAAATATTTAGAGTTTCAAGAAAAACATTGTTAAATCCAAACTCAACACAACACATCCTTTTGATTAATCATTTCATGAACTGAATTCTATGAAAAAGTAAAGTCATAGAGAGACAACACTCCTATACTAGCAGCTAGCTACTTCATTAATTAACTAAGCAAAATTAGATTAACTAGTAAAATGATAATTAAAATGGGTTTTCAGACTTGATAATCCAATTCTAAACAAGAACGTCCATAGTTTGTTTTTGAACCAAATCATAAACTTCATATCTAACTAAACTAAACAGCTAAAATGATAAATTGATTGATAAACTGAAATTAGGAACTCCCAAATCAATGACTTAGGCCAAAATCAGCCGATGAACAGCAGCCCAGGAAGTTCTCTTACAACTTCCTTAACCGAGAAACAAAGGCTTCCCAAACATAAATAGACCAATCATTCAACCCTAACAGTCCATGCAATCCAAGCGCGACACGTGCGGTGCTAATCGAACAGATCAAAGGAATCTAAAATGTAATATTTGTAAAACACTCGGGCACTGCCTAACTGTCTAAGGGGTACCTTTAGGCCAACTAGTATGCAAACTAAGTATGCAACAGTGGATTCCACAATCGCGACAATCTTGGGACGAAACACGGCCCGGCAAAGTTATTCAAAGTGGACCTGGAAGCGTAGAACTAAGCCGACACCTTATTCAAACCACGACCTTGCCGGCCTTGTGCATTTTCAAAACCAATTTTTTTGATCGAAATCGAACTCATAATACAAATGAAAGGTTTAATTTATGAATTCATAATTTCAAAATTTTAATCTAAACTCAATTAATTAACATAATCAATTTTAGTGTTAATTAACCAAGGGCATATTAGCCATTTAGAAAATATAAGGTTAAGGGGTGGCTTGGCTTTACTTCATAATGACCGATTTTGTCTTATTGGGTATACCCCAACTAATTTGAGTATACCCAATCAAGCCAGGGCAAGGAAACATACAAAATTAACAATGTCAAGTTTTTATTAAAGTACATGTGAACTTACTTACATTGCACTATTTTTGTAATCATAATCTACCCCAAAAATATCTCTTAATCCAAACATGCGATTAAGCGTCAGTGATGGGTTAATCGTTTGACCACCTATCCCGTTCTGCCCCAACTTAGAGATGCTGCGACTTCTATCTTTCTGGCCCCAAACACTTGAATATTTGTTACTAAGATTTATTATTGTTCCTAAAACCACTTTTTCTCTGCAACTTGTTTAACCTTAGTTTCCTCGAATATCTTAGTCATGGACTGTAGATCTTTGCTACGGTAAAAATCAATATAGTGCAAGGTATAAACGCACCAACAGATACATAATTTATTTGTTGCTTCTGAGTGATGATACATATAAGCACCGACTATGCATGCAGATTTTGTTTCTTTTTCCGAACCTCATACGGTCACACTTCCTTTAGAACCTGCTTTGGGTGGTGCATGCAAAAAGTGTTGTATGGCTTGAGCCAAAGTATATGACTCATTCCAGGTTCATAACTAAAAAAATGAGAGTCAGGTGTCACGAGTTAAGTTTTGTATGTGTTGAATTAGATGAGGTGAAACAAGAGGAAATAAGAATGCAACGTATACATCCAATTCTTGGACGGGTTTGACGACAGAAGAAACAAGAACGTATGTAAATTATTGTTCATTAGAAGAAGGACATACATTTTACATAGTTCACATCTTAGACTACATCTGAAACATGATTTTCAATTACGACGTAAATTCAAGGTCGTACAGGTCGATCATAAGTCATGATGAAAATTTCTAAGTTAGTAGACATAGTAAGGTCCGTACTTCTTTCAAGGTGTAAGGCCGGCTCTAACGGTTCTCCAAGATTCAACGTCCGAGTGTCCGGGAATTCAAGATCCAAAATAAAGACGCCATTTGAAATGTCGCCTCATGTATCAACCGTTAGATCACCAATAAGACTATGAATCCAATGGTCTATATGATCATGATGTTTGAATTTCCATAAAGTATCTCCTAGACGCTATTTCAAATGGCATTTGGTATTTTTTTGGATGCTAACCCTAATGGCGTTCCGGCGTTAATTCCATGCCACGTTCAACCAAACAGAAAAACCCTTGCTGAAATCAATTAAAACTAGGACACATAAACGACGCTTTGAGGCGAGCGAGTTGAATCTTACCTCCCATAAGAGCCAGCCTAAAAACCTTATTTTGTTTACTAACTTTCAAAAAAAAAAAAAAAGGAAAGATCACGAGGTAATTGGACAAAACCGATAATTTGCTTAAAACATTCCTTTCAGCGGTTGTCATTTGTTTACTTACTCCATTAATAAAGAACTATGTTTATATGAGTCCCACAAGTATGGTTTTCTGTCAAAGATAAAATAAAAAATTTATAGGAAAAAGTAGTTATATTGAGTAGCATACAAGCCATGCGTGGGTGAATTTTGTTGGAAAATATACTAAGTATAATTACAAGAGACAAGTTAATGCACACAATACAAGATATGTTGAGTAAGAAACAACTAAGGATTGTTTCTTTGTGACGTTTACACAAACACTTTGTGAGCACTAGAACAAAGTGAATTGATGTTTGTTCAATTCTTCCCCGTGTTTACCACAAATGTAATATTGGTGTATTTCATTCAATACCCAACTTCATAAGCATTCCAATGAATTCAATAAACATAACCCGGAAATTGACTCAAAGCGCCAACTATGCAATTCTCAAGTTCGAAACCGAGAATCACCTATTCGGATCTTGCCCTTTCGCGCGCAGCTATTTGGTTTGATTTTCGCTAGGAAATTTAACTTCTCCGGTATACTGGATCCGATTACATCTTGGGTTAAAGGGTGGCTTTTAAACCCGAGATTTGGATAATATGGCAGGAAAATCTCGACAATATTATGGTTCATTTGGAAATACAGATGCTCGGTGGTTTTTGAAAAGATAAACCCAAATCCAATGCAACTAATTGATCAGATCAACAAATTTTTGCAATCCATCCCTCAAAAGAATAATACAAAGGGACTGGATAACAATCAGTTAATGATGATCAATACCAAATGGTCAGATATAAACACAGACTGGATAATATTTATTGATGCTTCTTTCAAGGAAGAAGACCTTTCAATGGGATACGCTCACATTGTTTATTAAGTAGATCTCCAAACATTTATGCATATTTCAGCGGGTTCGGAGACAGCTACTTCGGCTTTTCATGCGGAAGCGAAATCTTTACAAAAAGCGGTCATCTGGCTAAGAGACAACGTATTGTCTAGCGTTTCAATAGTAACATATTGTAAAGTCTTGGCAGACAACATCAACAAGGACAACACAAATCTCTCATGGACACAGAAAACACCGTTCGAAGCCAAGACAATTTTAAAAGATCTACCTCAAGCTCGAGGTAAAGTTTACAAATATAAAATACAATTCAAACAAAGCAGATTTAATTGCCAAAGAAGCAAGAATAAAGAGCCTTCAACATATGTCTACAGAAATTACAACAAAAAATTGACAATCTAGCATTATCTCTAATGTAATTGATAGAAACGAAATTGTAAATCTTCTGTACTATATTTGCTAGTTAATATAATAAACATAGTTTCAAAGTAATTCAAGTACTCAAATCAATAAGACAATTGAAAAGAAAAAAGGACATAGAATTAGGGAATAGAAATAGCGCATCTTGAGACTTATATAAAATCATTTCGAAATCACAATCAATCAGAATTATGAATCCAAAGAAAAACATAAATATTATTATTACAAGTTATTAGTATATTCCATGTATCTCACAAGTATTAAGTTTTTTTTTTTTACAAGCACAAAGGTCAGCAGAATAAGATGTTTGAGGAAACTGTAGTGTTAAAATAAGCAAGGTATCTCCCTTCAAGCTTGATGTTTGCTTTCACGGTGCCTAATATTGTTTTTTTTTTTTGATTGGAAGTGAGAATTTTAGTAGAGAAAAAATAATTTACATCAGTCTACAAACTGTAGATAATAAACAACAAAAGAAAAACTAGAAAACTAATGAAAGACAGCGTCCCAATTGCTAAATGAATAAGAGAAGTTACAATGAACTCTCTTCTTACGACACTTAATATTGTAAGAAGTATCCTGTCTTTTTCTGTCTTTTATCATTTCCTTTAGTAAAAGTGTATTATGAGTGTTAGTTTTATCTTTATCTTTGAGTCACTCAATTTAGGTCTTATCTTTTAGTTGAGTTGTTTTTATAAGTAGAACGACATGTTATGTTTCTAAAATCAATCAATACAACAACATTATCTTTCACTCAGTAAACTCTTTCTTACCGCAGTTCTCACTTGCTAAGAAAAAAATGCTTTTTGGCTTAGTATGTCTGGCGTGTTAATTGTAATGACAAGTACAATATGCCCTGTTGTTTGCGTCATCTATAAAATGACTGGAAAAAGATACAAGGTTCTGAATTCATCCTTTTAAATTAATGAATAAGTTATTTTATAGTTTTTGCTCAGTTAATGAATAAATTAATGATTTTGAAAGTTATGATGTTTGTAGGTCTTCACTACACTAGTAATTTCATATGATTTTGAAAGCAGGGACGGGCTATAGCCTCACTTAGCCCCTTGCTAGGCCCATCCCTGGTTTACACTGTCCATCACCACCATCAGTTCGAACAATTTTGTCTGATGCAACAGCAATTAGAAATTAGAAAAGTACTAGTGTTTTAGATCTATTCACTTATAAACTCCTTTACAACCTAACATATCAAATTCTTTACAACCGACTGGTTTCCTAGACTAGGTACGGTAACATTTACATTACCAAATTCTTTGTTGATTTCATGTTGTACAGTACTTAAGTCTTTCGTACTCTGCTTAAAATAAATCAGGAATATATGTATGTATCTGTCAATATGCTTGGATTGAATGCACCTGTGGGAATTCTGGCTTCTGTTCGGTAGCTTTTATTGAATTTTTTGGTGCACGGCTAGGATCACATGATTTATTTGTTCTGTAGGGCTGGCAACTTATGCTCTCATTGTCACTGTAGTTATGTATTGTACTTTTCTGGCTCCTGGTTCTTCTCTTTATGCCTGTTTATCAACTGATGGGAATTTTTTTTGATGATCCTGGAAGTAAAAGTTTTGATGTTGATCTTCATAGTCACTTTGCTTATTAGTTCTTTGGACACATAGTGGATGCACAGTTTTCTGAGGATAGAAGAGCTAAGTTCCCTTGTTCGCGCAGCTATGTTCACTTTTCTTCTCATTCTTTCTTAATTTTCTTACGAGTTTATTCTTTGGTATTTGCAGCAGCCCATTCACGCATTATTTTGAGGGAGAGGCTTTGGGATGAGGAGAGAAGAAAACTCTATGAAGAGCAACAAACTTTAGAAACTAGAGAAGAAAAATAATAATCTGGAGGATATGAACGCAAAAGATCGGGATGATGTGGTTAGAGTATTTGGCAGCACACAAACTAGTATGTATTCTCACCACGTTGAGATTCTTTTCATTTTCAATGAATTGTTCATGGTTTCTCCATTACCATGTGAATGGCAAATACATCCCCGATGTGTTGGGATATTGGTCTTATTTTGCTTTTGCTGAAATTTGGTAGTTAGGGTGTAATGGTAATGGTTTATGATTTTCTGATGGCCTCAAATAAGTTGTAGTGTTGCACTACAACATTGGGTTTCAGTCTGTGTATGTCTGATTTTGACCGGAAAATTTTCCTTCCACTGTAATCTGGAATGAATTTTTATTTACCTTATTGACTCCTTAACAATCATCTGGTTTTGTCATTTGTTTGTTTTTCGTCAAAATAAACATTCAACCCCCTTATCCAGCCAGCTTGGCTGAGTTTTTCGTTCTCGTTCATTTTCGCTCTTCTTTACTAAATTATACAGGGAAATTGCCAGAGGCATTTAGGGGCAAGGAATACATAAAGCAGGTGGCAGCTGAGATTGTTGCAAATGGTCCTCCTTAGTTATCTGAACCTTGATTTATTTTCGAGGATAAGGAGGCCAAGAAGGATAGCCGGGTTAACTAAGTGGTATTGTGGCAAACTGAAGAAGACATTCTAAAGAAAAGGGTTTAACCATAGAGGAGGTTGATGAAAGTATTACTTGAATGCAGCTAGCATTCTTCTGGAGGTTCGAAAGTTTTAGCTGGTGTTGTGAGTTCGACATTAGATGCGTGGAAAATTCTGGTGGTTTTCTTTTGTGATTATATAAATTTTATTCCTTCTTGTTTACTCCTCGGAGTCGTGCTTGTGCGTTTGCTTTTGTTAGGGCTTTTTTTGCTCACTTTTGAATTGTATTCACCCAGGCATGCCTCCTTGGAGTCGTGCTTGTGTGTTTGCTTTTGTTAGGGCTGTTTTGCTCACTTTTGAATTGTATTCACCCAGGCATGCTTCTCAATACAATTTCTTTTGCCTTTTATTTTATTTTTACAAAAGCCAGTACAAAAACCATATTCTCGGGACTCATTCATCGTTCCTTTCAGTTAATGATGACAGTACTTCAGAAAAACAAATAGAAACTCCTCCGGGAGAATTTTAAACAAAATATAGGTTTTGTGCAATTACTCTGACTCATCAAACTTGTCAAAGGAAATCTCAAAACTCCGTGTCTATTTGGGCGGAGCCAAGATTTACATGTTGGGATGCAAGAAATCAGTTTTGGGTTACAAAAAGTTTTAGGGGTGCAAAAGAGCAAAATTAGGCCTATTAATTGTTACTGGGCCTAAATTAGGCTTTGGAGCCAGCTGATTAGGGGTGCAAGTGCACATCTTTGCACCGGACTGGCTAGCATAAGACTCAGAAGAAAATTCCCTACAAAACTTGACTCTTGACACTTGACTCACGTTTTTCGTTTTTCAACTAGAGTCATACTTTTTCTATTCAAGAACCAAAGCATGCTCTAAACAACGGGTGACTGTGTGGGGTTAGAAAACAAACAAGTATGCATCGTCGATGTTTATTTATATCTTTAAGGCAAAATAAATAAATCTCATGTCTGTTAATACATTTTATACCTTACGCTATAATGATTTTTATGATTATAAAGATCCCCAGGTTAGGATTAAGATATTTGAGGAAACTAAGTTACGATAAGTTTGGAAGAAATAAATGTCTTTATGACTGACAAGATTGCTGGAAAGAGCCCCAACATCTCAGCGTAAGTTTAGAATTAAAATGGTTGCGTACGAACTTGATAGGTGGTCAAACGATCAAATATTGAACCTCATATTAACACTGCTCATTGCTTGTTTTGATTAGAAGGTTAGATCTAGATAAAAAAAAAAAATACGACAATGTGAGTAACTTCACTTTAATATGAATGTGACATTATTAGTTTTGGATGTTCTTTTCCTTTTTCTTTTTTTTTATTTTGTCTTGATTCTTGTTTTCTTGTTGGTCCTTTTGAAAATGTTGTGAAAATATATTAGTAATAGGCGTTGAATTAAGTTAGCGATGAAAATCAATTTTGTTGTTAATCTACAAGAAATAGATCGACATGTAGGATCTTTCATAATGCAACACTCTTTTGAGTCACCAAAATTCCCATCTAACTTGGGTGCTCAAAATTTTGCCATGCCGCCGCAGACTGCATGTATTGGAATCACTTTTATCTCCAAAATGTATTTTTGGTTCAAGTAGTAGGGATGAACTAGCAGCCAACTAGTACAATAATTCTCTCCCACTTCATTGTTCCCAAGTCATTTCATTTTGAAAATGTAGTTCGGAATTCAGCCTTCTGAATTATGTGCACGGACAACAACTTAGTCTGAAAATTATCATTTTACCGTTTTAAGTGTGTACTGATGGGATTTCGTTTCTATTTGAATATGATCATCAAATATAGAGTAATAGTTTTTTTTTTTTTTTGATGCATCGAGTACTAGCTAGAATATATTTAGCATATAAAATGTATGTAAACCTAAGATGATTCACACTTATTCGCTGCCGATTCGGCCCGACTAGAATGAATACGAAGCTCTATCAGTCATATTTGATTGTAAATGAGCATGAACCGTTTCACCTCATTTTATTCATTAATCTCATAATCTATGACAATTCAGATGGATAAACTCATAAAAGTTCCTCCCGGTACAAAATTTAATTAACCCCGTGACACCTAACTCTCTAATGTCTTACAACACTTTTTGTATGTACCAATACTGAAGGGCCTGAACTACGTGTGACTTTGTGAGGTTAGAAAATAAGCGAAATTTGTATGCATAGTTGTTGCTTCTATATAATCTCCGAAGCAAAAAATAGATTATATATATTTTAGTGCAATTTATACCTTACAATGTGATAATTTTTACGGTTATTACGATAATAAAATTCTACAAATTAAAATTAAAATATTTGAGGAAACTAAATTTGAACAAAGTTTAAAAGGAAAAGATGTCTTAATAAGATATTAGCAAGACCACATGTGCGGTGCAATGCTTCAATTTGATTATTTTAACAATACCAAACTTCCAAATAATTAAGAAGCCACTCTTATGAACTTTTTATTCATGCGTGCAGTTGAAGGAGACGAAGAACGAATACTGGAAGCTTTACTTTCTTATATTGTGATTTCATATTTGGTCACTACATCTTGTTTTCCATCTTGACATCGTCTATGCACATTTCACTTAGATATAAAGTAAACTAATTTTGCTATTTTATATGTTTTAAATCGGGTACATGGAGGTAGTAAGGCCACCTTAGCCGAACAAGTAATACGAGGGATTTATGAGATTTCATAAGTTTGAACTTGAAATGGTAGTGCTGACCATATCGGGTTAAAGTATCTAGTCTAGGTAATAGGACCGATTCGAAATACAATATATATCTAGGGGTGCCTTGTATTTTTTATTTTTTGATTGTCTCAACATTCAGGTATCACTTTTGTGATTTGTATACTAGTTGTGGTATTCGAGCAATTAAAATTGTAATGAGATTTTACATGAATTCAACCTTACCAGTTGTCCATCTACAAAAAAACTGTTTTACTTTCTTTATGTCAAGATATGTTGACAGACGTTTAATTTTGCATACTCTTGATGAATCTCCACCATGAGGATGTGACGCCCCATTTACTAAACCTGCTTAGCTAATAGGTTTACAAGGTAATTGAAGCATCAATTCCAGATCAATGAATTAAGAATCATCAAGAATACATAGCACAGTTTGGATAACTTTTCCTATGTAAGTGGCGGTCCATATTGGTTGTCCCATTAGATAAACCTAAGGCTCATAGATAATCTCGGGTGATATCACCCAGATGCCCGTATGAATTGTTAGGGCCGGGGGCCTCCTTTGCGGACCTAACATCCTCTTCTTATTCGTTTCTCTTCTTTATGCTTGGAAGATCAATCGATTCACCTCCCCATCTCTCTACATTTCCCATTTTCACTCTGCAACATCTTTCCGTTCACTCAGCCGACCATTGCCTGATCTGAACTAAGTCCCTCCAAAAATCCTCACGCAAAGTGTAGTCACAAGGAGAGTACACATTTGTGTGAATGAATTTATACCTAGTGCTTCGAAAACGAAATAAACAAGAGATTGAATTAACTCCTAACCTCTTATCTTTAACTCCAACAAAGAGTTATCCCATATTGTTATCAGTCCTCCACTATTGCCAGCAGTGCCTTGATATGGAATTAACTCCCACTAAAACTCCAAGTCAAACCATAATTATCGAACAAACCAGCTAGACATACTCACCAACTTCGTCTCCTGAATAGCACAAACTGAACACTTATGATCCATAATTAAATCCCTCAACGCTATTTGTTTGATGTATGCATTTAACCCTATAATGTTATAACTAATCAATTTAGTTCCCATTAACAAGACACAACTCCCTTGAGTTCACTTCATCACCTTTTTCTTCTTTCTCTTGCGACTCATTCGAGAAGAGTGAATCACAACTATCCTGAACTTGTCTCCCTTCCGCCAGAGTTTTGTATCTGTCCCTGTACTTGAAAAAAATCTCATCAACAACTTCTTTAGCCCTTTTCTCATCTTTGTTAACAATTCCTCCAAGGTTGCAGCACAATTCAACGACCATCTTCGATGTAGAGAAAATGACTTCGTTAGAATCAACATCAGCATTCTGCAAGTTTCCCAATTGGATCACAATTTGATATTCCTTAATCTGAAATAGTTCCTTCGGCTCAAGATCCTTCAACGTTGCTTCATGTATCACCATTTGAAGGTCGTCAGCTTCAGCTGAGGAAAAAGCCTTTTCACCTGCAATAAAATCCAAAAACTGAGTCTCAGCACCAACAACGTTTCTGCCAATCCCACAATGTTTTTTTTGGCTTTGAGCACTCATGACTAGTCAAGCTACATGGTTCTCGAGAATGCTTGGGTACTCCAACTTCACTTCCAACAACATCCCTTGACACTTTAACCTCTACATTACCAACACACTATCAATACAATCCAACCTTGATGTAGCAGGCACTTCTTCACCTCCACTCACATCTAAAAGCTGAAATTGATTGCAGGTGTTAATAATGGGATTATTCTGAGAACCTATTACTCCAGCATTCTCAAAAGTAATCGTATTATTCAATCCCACAGGTGGAAAAATATCCCGTCTAACCAAACCTTTCACACTTGGAGATAAAAAACTAGATGGTCCCTCTTTCTGCACCATCCCTCCTGAAAAAGAGCTCTGACTGAATGATGATTTTTCTGCACCAACTCGATTCTCCAGTGTTAACGTCACTGAGTTAGAATTCTCAACTCGGATTGACTTAGCCCCAATAATAGCGGGAGTGACTATTTTTGAATTTGAATTATTTTCAAACTCAGTCAACGGTTTATTAAACTCTTCTAATGTAGCCTTTTTTTAGGAGAATATTTGTAATCCCATTCAATCGAAACAACCCAATTCCGTTCACCATCTTCCAACATCAATACCGCCGGGATTTCCGAAAATTCTCCTTTGACTTTGATCCTGAAGAATTTCAAACTTTCCTTCCTTAGAGTGCTATATGCAATATCCATGAATCCTCCCAAGGAATTACCAATGGACTTGAACAAATTATAGCTCCAGAATGTGTGTGGAATTCATCTAATCTTCAACCATTTACCAAATCTCGACATCGCTTGAATTGGAATGATAATATCCTGTTCAATTGGAGTAATCTTAGGCATTTTTCCTTTGTCTCTGACCACCACCATCTGAGATAAAGTGACTACAACATTGTCCGCTATGATCTTCTTTGGCCTCCACAGATCCAACCAATAATTTTGGTTCAACTCTATTTGTGCAGCCCGTGCATCAATGATTTCCAAATCCAGAAAGGACTCCCAATTCATCTATCTCAGCACCTCACCAGCTACTCTTGTCCACTGAACTGGACTTTCCACCTTAATCAAACCTCTATAGTCACCCTCCTTCACCATCTTCCCTTGGTAGAGTTGTTTGAAAATCAGTACTTGAAGGTAGATTGTTTACAACCTTCCTCTTCAGATTATGCCTCTGTAAAATCCTTAGAGAACTCCCAAATAGTAGCCATTATCACCAAACGACACACAAAGAGCTTAAGATCTTGGATCGTCACCTCTTCTAACTCTAGAAATTCTGAAATATCTCCCTGCATCACTCTCTCTTACTTCTCCCAAGAAAGATGCTTCTCCCTCCCTCCTTGGCCACCGTCGTTTGTTGCAGTTGAACTCCATCGATTCTTGAATCACATCCACCAACAATACGCCATATCTACCGAAAAATGAATCCAAGAACAAAAACCTCGTCGCTTCCTTTCCTCCAGCCTAATTCCTTCTGAGTTTCCTAGAGCCTCCATTGAAACAGTGAAAAACTTTCTGTCGAGATAGAGCGTATTTTGCGCTCGTTCTCTCTCCATATTTCTGTCGAGATAGAGCGTGCATTTGACATTACAAATTGGGATGTATACACCGAACACCTAACAAAAGTAACCAACCAACAAAAACGTTTGCAAAACTGACGAACCCATTCCTTAAACTTCCGTGTTATCACCTTCAATATGGTCACCGTTACCAAATTCCTTCCCATCAAGATGCTCATGCAATTACTTGATTGTGGTATGGTAACTCTAGCTCCCGTAATTCAGAAATCTTCTGCCAATCAACCCAGTGAAGTTTACTTATTCCTTCGCAAAGGCACCTCGACAAGCCCATGACCCACTAAGAATTGGTTCCCGCTTTGAAAGGAAAATAAAAATCAATTATTATGGGTTACCGTACGTTATTTATTTACTTTTACAAAAATGCATATTCATTTATAAAAGAAGTGAAATTATCACTTCATAACAACAAATTAAGATATAGCAGGCTCCCATTAATTGTATAAGTTGTTTGTCTAAACTCTAAAGGGATTGATGATTCAAATAAATTTTAATTTGAAGCCCATAAAGCTATCAATGAGTTAATCTCTAAAATAAGAACCATTTTTTGGGGACCATTCTTTTATTTTGGGTAAGATATTAGAAGTAAATCTAGGTCACCCCTTATCTAGATATTTATGATAATACCTAAATTACCCTCTGATTAATTTTGGTTAATGATTAGTTAGTGTTAATATTAGTTAGTGTGATTAGTGAAATGATTTTGAATAAAGATTTGAGATTAAAAAATCAGATTTTTAAAAAAGAAGTAGAATTACTGAGAGAGAAAAGTTTGAGAAGATGAAGAAGAAAAACATGGAAAATAAAAAAATTGAGTTCACTAAGTCAGACTATTCAAGACTAGTGATGAATTATTTCTTAGATGGTGAATGTATTCTTCCCAAAGCCAATCTCAAGATGAAAACGATGGATTTTACCAACCATAACCGGAGGAAGACTATTTGGGCAACCAGGTGTTGATGGTGGTTTTTAAATAAAGGGTAAAATCGTAAAACCCCAAATAACCTAATGTCGCCAGTGACACATTTATTAGAACATTTAATGCTTGTAGTCAGCAATTAATAGGGGGTATTTTTTTCAAATTAGGGTTACAACGAACAAAACCCTAATTCACCTCCGTGCCAATGGCAAATCATGCCAGCCACCTAGCCCGAGCTAGCCGCATCTCTATGCCAATGGCAAATCATGCCATCCATACCAAACGCGCCGAAGCATGCAAACCATGCTAGCCGCACCTCCGTGCCAATGGAAAATCATGCCAGCCACACCTAACCCGAGCTAGCCTCATATCTATGCCAATGGAAAATCATGCCAGCCATACCAAACGCGCCGAAGCATGCCAACCATGCTAGCCGCACCTCCGTGCCAATGGCAAATCATGCCAGCCACACCTAGCCCGAGCTAGCCGCATCTCTATGCTAATGGAAAATCATGCCAGCCATACCAAACGCGCCGAAGCATGCCAACCATGCTAGCCGCACCTCCGTGCCAATGGAAAATCATGCCACACCTAGCCCGAGCTAGCCGCGCCATGCCAAACACACTCTGCCTTGGCCCTAGCTACACTGTTCACGCCACGCCAAGCCAAACACCCTTACCATGGCCCTAGCCGCGCCATGCCAAAGTAGCGCCCGCACCTAGGCTTGCAAACCATGCAACCTAGGCCAAATTGGCCACGCATGCTATTGGCACATGCCAAACGCTCGCCGGTAGCTTTTCCTACCAAGGCCACGGCCCTAACGGCCACGCGTGCCATTGGCACATGCCAACACGCTCGCCGGTAGCTTTTCCTACTAAGGCCACGGCCCTAACGGCCACGCATGCCATTGGCACATGCCAACACGCTCATTTGGTAGCTTTTCCTACCAAGGCCACGGCCCTAACGGCCACGCGTGCCATTAGCACATGCCAACACGCTCGCTGGTAGCTTTTCCTACCAAGGCCACGGCCCAAACGGCCACGCGTGCCATTGGAACATGCCAACACGCTCGCTGGTAGCTTTTCCTACCAAGGACACGGCCCTAACGGGCACGCATGCCATTGGCACATGCCAACACGCTCGCTGGTAGCTTTTCCTACCAAGGTCACGGCCCTAACGGCCACGCATGCCATTGGCACATCCCAACACGCTCGCTGGTAGCTTTTCCAACCAAGGCCACGGCCCTAACGGCCACGCATGCCATTGGCACATGCCAACACGCTCGCTGGTAGATTTTCCTACCAAGGCCACGACCCTAATGGCCACGCATGCTATTGGCACATGCCAACACGCCATTGGTAGCCTTCATCACCTAGCCGTGCCCCTAATGCACGCCAGGTAGCCTAACTTGCAAGCCGTGCAACTTAGGCCAACTTGGCCGCACGCGCCATTGGCACATGCCAAAACCCACGCTGGTAGCCTAACTCGCAAACCATGCAACCTACCACCAAGGCATTTCGCACATGCCATTGGTACATGCCACACACGCCACTAGCAGCTTTGCCACTAACACTCAACGTACAACCTACCACCCAGGGCATTCCGCACATGCCATTGGCACATGCCACGCACGCCACTAGCACACTGCCTGGCATTGCCACTTGCGCTCGAGGTACAACCCGCAACAAGGGAATTCCGCACATGCCAATGGCACATGCCACACGCGCCACTAGCAGCGCCACTTGCACTCAAGGTGCAAGCAACACTCGAGATATCAACATAAACTGGGGGATGCTTTCCAGGGTTTTGGTTTGGCGGTCACAGCTTGCAGCGTACACTACGCTCACATTAAGAAAGCGTGAAAAGGAATAAAGCGGTCAAATAAATGAGGAAATGATGGTGAAAACGTTTTCACCCATAAACACCTTGCGGTTACCACCTCCTCCCATTATTTCACCCTTTACTCTCTTCCTTCATGAGGCCAGGGTACGTTTTCAATCTCGACTTGTATAAATAGGTCTTACCTATTTCCACCCCGGACAACGGGTCTCTGGGTCAGAGAAAAATACAACACTCTCGGAAAAGGCAACTTTGCAAGCTTTCCAAAAGCTTTCATCTCTTGCAAGCTTCCAAGCTTTCACTTTATGATACAAGTCGAGACACTACTCTCCTGTAATTACTCGGTCTCAACACCTTTCTTTGCTTCCCTCCCCAAATCAACCCTTCTCCTCCACTTTGTGACCGAAGCAAGTCCGGGAACGGCCATTTCTTGGTTTAGGCCGGACTTGTACAGCATTGATCTCTCGAATTTATAAAGTGCTCACGTGCAACACATTTGTTTAGGGTTTGAACCAGTTTCTCACTCACCTACCGAATTTAACTAAATCGGCGAAACGATTTTTACCCATAAATAATTGGCGACCACGGCGGGAGGATTGATCTATCGGCTACAATGTCGACTGTCGATCTAGTTCTTCGACCCAGATGTCAAGATGGTAGGGGAAGGCGACTCAATCCGACGCAACTACCAGACGACCCGGTTACCAGTTGCAAAAACTACACAAGAAACTGGGGACTTGCCGAAGATGCTACCACTCGATCCGACTCAACTACCAGACGACCCGGTTACCAGTTGCAAAAACTACACGAGAAAACTGGGGACTCGCCGAAGATGCTATCAACGATTGGGGACTTGCTGGCGATGCTACCAGCAAAGCCGCCTTTTACATGGAGAGGGACGTGTTCACAAAAACCTATGAAGTGAGTAAATTTAGACATGCAAGATATACGATCTGTTTTTAGGCTCTTAGTAAAATAGTCATACTATTTGAGTATTGTGCCTATTTCTAGCACACACTTTCATAAAAGCAATATTCCTTTCCCAAAACATAATCCCAGTCATATTATCAAAACCATTCATCCAGAAATAATCCAATATCCTCAAAAGCTACCAATTTTGTCTACCAAAATCTGGTCAAACTTTGAACCGGACATCCAGGTATGTCTTTCAAAAAAAAAAAAGAGAAAAAGAACCTAAATGAAAGTTTAACAGAGAAACATTCAAGGAAAATCATCCAAAAGAGGTCTGATTCTTCTTGGAGAAAGTCAACTTTGCATCTTCAAGAGCCTCTCTTCATAGTCAACATCTTGGAAAGCTTTTCGAGTTCTACCTCCTGTCGTGCGATCTCCTCAATGAAAGGCTTTTGATTGTCGCATCTTTCAACTTTTGGATCTCAGCAAGGCCTTCGACAAACCACGAAGTGTTGAACTCCTTTTCTACGCACACGTCGCGATGGTGCTCCCAATCGAATAACGTCTTGAAAACGGTGTGACCAGTCACCTCACGCATATCCTCGATGGAAGATAAAGCCTCTTCCACACGCTTAACCGCAAATCGACTAGTGACTTTCTTGGTTGTGGCCATATGTCCGTACTTATCCCAAATTCGTGTACAACACCTCATGCTTAGCCGGCACGCTGAAGCCTCCAACCAAAGACATGACCCGGATAAGGAACCAAGTACGGGGATCAAAATGGCGCCTCGCACTTTGGCCTCACGACTCGCAGAGGGTCTTCTTCCATGTCTACGGAAACAACCATCATAGAATCATCCACCGTTTGAACCACATCTGTGCCCGGCAATTGGCTAACTCCCATCTCCAAGTCACCGGTGGTGGCCACCAAAGGCAAGTTTTCGTGTGGCTCTATCCGATCGTCCTCCGAACCGGATTCATCTGCGAACTTGAGTCAGACATTTTTCAAAAGAAGAAAGCAAAAAAGAAAGAAGCGCGGAACTCACCGAACCACTTCCCGAAAAGAACCCAGTCTTTGCTAGAGGAATCACTCTCACTTGTCGAACTTTCTTCTTTCTCTGACTCATCACCGCTATGAGAAGATTCAGTGTTGCCGAAATTCTTTGAAGAAATTGTCGTCTCCTGGCAACGTGCAAGGGCAGCGAAAGCATTAACACTACCGAAGCCCTGGAGGAAACAAGACACATATATTCAGCAGAAATTCACGTGTTTTGAGACAAACCAATGAAAAAGCGACACATACCTGGTTATTGGAAGAACTGAAAGACACGAGAGCTGCGGGAAGATCTTTTGAAACCGTCCGGAACCCGCCAGCACGATTCTTCGTTCTCCGTTCCTTGGCCTGGGGACTTTCCGAGTTGTTAGGCAACTTTCGCTTGAGATCTCTCAACATTGGATACTTCTTCAAAACTGCTGGGGAAGGTTTACAACGAACGTTCTCCACCACTTTATTCACAAAATCTTGGATCATAATAAACTCGCCGCACTGTAACTCATTATAGCCGAAGGTCGTCGGGTTACTCTTCTGTTTTGAAAGAAGGAAGGCGGATACCCGGCTCAAGGGTGCGGCATTAAGGGCGGCACGCAATGAATCCTTAGGGATCACCGGCTGGTAAGCAAGAGGCACCCTTGATCGAAACCCATGTGACGAGCAACACAAATCAATATTGTAAGCAGATATCCTGGAAAGACCCCATGAAGAAAGACGGCATATAACCGGACGTGCAACTTTGAATAAACAAGTTTTCACCAACGCTCAAATCGCCATCAGAAGACAAAGACATGAGCGGAGCAGAAGCAAATGTGTCAATTTGAGTCACCGACCTATGGACCGGCTCCCATGGGCGAAAACTGATTTGATACGACTTATCAAGAAGACTAACCAAGCTCACGCCAACTCTTGGACGCCTTTGGTCACCCATCGAAGAATTCGAGAGCCGCCCCAACTCGCGGGAATCGAAGGCATCGGTTTCGAGCATACTTCTCAAAGTGCTCCCATAGCCGACTTGCGAGAAAACCAACGTGCACATATGAATTCACTTTCATGAAACCATTCGAAACTCGCATGCTCGCAACTAGGTGATCCAGATGCACATACAGGGAACCGAGGAATAGCTTTCCAATGGGAAGAACTTCACCTTTTGCCAACTTCACAAAGAATCACTATCAACTCGGGTCTTATCTCCTTCTTACTGCAACTGCCGTCAAAAATGTCTCTAGACAACCGAGAGAGCCAAAAATGCTGCAACGTAAAGATCATCTGCTTTTTCTGTTTGGGTTCCAGCTCGTCCGGAAACCATTGAGATATCCACCCATTTGTAAAGGCACCTTTCATCCTCTTTAGGACAGAATCCTTCGACTTCGTAGTGGAGTCTTTCCGAGCGAAATCTTCAACTTAGCGGCAAGGTCATCCCGCATCTTCCCTCACTTTCGAGATAATTGGATGTTAAGATTCCCGATTCTAGGAAGATTCAAACAAGAGATCCACACTCTCCAAGGAGAAAGTTATCTCACCCCATCTACATATGATCGTATGGGTGTCCGAACACCATCTGGAGATGAAAGCAACCAAGCCCAGGATATCCTTCCTAACTGAGATTTATCAAGCTCGACTGCATCAATAATCGCTTTCGAGTCAAGTTGGTATTTATATGCTCCTTACTCACCATGAACTCAACCCATCTATCAAAAGAACGCAATGGGCTTTGGCACATCCTCGAAATCAATGTTGGAAGAGGAATATACCCCTTTATGAAGACAGAACCGTATTGTGTTCTCTGGGCGAACCGAACGTGTCTTCTTTTCATCTTCACCACCGGTTAACAAAATTGGCATGAAACCTGGGTGATTTTTCTGAGCAGAGGCAAGTTTTTTGGCGAAGAATTCATTATCCGTGTTCGGTTTGGAACTATGGACATATTTCGATGAGGCGGAATTCTGTTCAGATAACATCTTGTCGGATTTCTTCATAACAACTTAGTAATAAGATATCTGCACATGGAGAAAAAACGAAATTATTTCCCTGACACATAACCGCGCCCAACAAAGGAAAAACTAAAATACAAAAAAAAAAAAAAAAAAAGGAAGAGGGCGTATTCTTTATCGGGTTCGAAACTGCACACGCAGATATTTTCTTGTGGTTCAAAATTACATACGCGGTATTTTATACGAGCTCAATCTGCGTCTGCAGTATCATTCTTCGGGTTCAAAATTATATATGGAGCATTCTCTACGGGTTCAAAAATACACACGCAATATTTCCTTTGGTTCAAAAATACACACAAAGTATTTTCTTGAGTTTCAAATTATATACGCAATATTTTATACGGGCTCAAGAAGCGTCTGTAGTATCATTCTTTGGGTTCGAATTATATATGGAGCATTCTCTACGGGTTCAAAAATACACACGCAAGTATTTTTCTTGTGGTTCAAAAATACACACGCGAGTATTTTCTTGAGAGTTTCAAATTACATACGCAGATTTTATACGAGCTCAAGTGCGTCTGCAGTATCATTCTTCGGGTTCAAAATTATATATGGAGCATTTTTCTACGGGTTCAAAATCGCACGCTGTGATATTTCTTTCAGACCGAAAATTCATATATGCAAAATTTCCTACGGGTTCAAGTCATATGAAGCATATATACAGTATTATTCTTCTTGGGATTCACATAGTATTCTCTACGGGTTCAAATCGCACACGCAGATTTTCTTAGTGTGGTTCAAAATTATACAAGTATTTCATACGGGCTCAAGTGCGCTTGCGGTATCCTTCTTCGGTTTCAAAATTGTATATGGAGCACTTTCCTACAGGTTCGAATATTATATGCAGTATTTCCCTTGGTTGCATACATACAATATTTTCTACAAGAGACACGCTAAGAAATTATAAGCGCAATATCATTGCAAGGATTATAAAGAAAATGCCTACTCTTAGGGTTTGCACCTACATGAAAAGGGAAACAAGAGAAGTACTAGAAGACATACCTGGAAGCCGGTTTTTCTTTGTGACTCTGCCGCTAGTAGGAAAGAATGAAAGGAATAAGGTGCAAGATGAGAGAAAGGGATTTTATATATATATGGGCGTGAAGATTCTGAAATAGGGAAGGATTTCCCTTTACCAAAAATCGTGCGGACTCACAAGAACGCCCAACTTCCCAATGCCGCCCAAGTTGCGCCGGTCCCACCAGCTAGCACGCTCAGTTTCCCAACTCGCAACAACTTCCCAATGCCGCCCAAGTTGCATCGTCGGTTGGCCTAGCATTTCCCAACTCGCAACAACTTCCCAATGCCGCCCAAGTTGCGCCGGTCCCACCAGCTAGCACGCTCAGTTTCCCAACTCGCAACCACTTCCCAATGCCGCCCAAGTTGCACCGGCCCCACCAATCACGCCAACTTCCCAATGACCGCTCAAGTCCCGCTAGCAAGCACGCACAGCTTCCCCACCTTGCTGCCGGTCCCACCAGCTAGCACACCCAGTTTCCTAAACTCGCGTCAACTTCTCAATGCCGCCTCGGCTTCATCTCTCAATGATGCTGACTTCCCGATTCATGAGCCCTCCGGTTGTGCAAAATCGCCGTGAGGCAAGGATTCCAAATCCTATTTATAAAAAGGTCAGACAAATTTTCTCAATTCTCTTTACGATTTGCTGCTGATAGTCTGTCATCATCTTATGCTTACCTCGCAACAAAGCTCCTGTTCCGAGCTAAGTAGGGGACTTAATGTTGATGGTGGTTTTTAAATAAAGGGTAAAATCGTAAAACCCCAAATAACGTAATGTCGCCAGTGACACATTTATTAGAACATTTAATGCTTGTAGTCAGCAATTAATAGGGGGTATTTTTTCAAATTAGGGTTACAACGAACAAAACCCTAATTCACCTCCGTGCCAATGGCAAATCATGCCGGCACACCTAGCCCGAGCTA
This sequence comes from Papaver armeniacum, assembly GCA_023531295.1. Classification (NCBI taxonomy): domain Eukaryota; kingdom Viridiplantae; phylum Streptophyta; class Magnoliopsida; order Ranunculales; family Papaveraceae; genus Papaver; species Papaver armeniacum. The sequence continues at coordinate 100,475 of JAJJWW010000902.1, forward strand.
GCCGCATCTCTATGCCAATGGCAAATCATGCCAGCCATACCAAACGCGCCGAAGCATGCAAACCATGCTAGCCGCACCTCCGTGCCAATGGCAAATCATGCCAAAGAACACCTAGCCCGAGCTAGCCGCATCTCTATGCCAATGGCAAATCATGCCACCCATACCAAACGCGCCAAGCATGCCAACCATGCTAGCCGCACCTCCGTGCCAATGGCAAATCATGCCAGCCACACCTAGCCCGAGCTAGCCGCATCTCTATGCCAATGGCAAATCATGCCAGCCATACCAAGCGCGCCGAAGCATGCCAACCATGCTAGCCGCACCTCCGTGCCAATGGCAAATCATGCCACACCTAGCCTGAGCTAGCCGCGCCATGACAAACACACTCTGTCTTGGCCCTAGCTACACTGTTCACGCCACGACAAGCCAATCACCCTTACCTTGGCCCTAGCCGCGCCATGCCAAAGTAGCGCCCGCACCTAAGCTTGCAAACCATGCAACCTAGGCCAAATTGGCCACGCATGCCATTGGCACATGCCAACGCGCTCGCAGGTAGTTTTTCCTACCAAGGCCACGGCCCTAACGGCCACGCGTGCCATTGGCACATGCCCAACACGCTCGCTGGTAGCTTTTCCTACCAAGGCCACAGCCCTAACGGCCACGCATGCCATTGGCACATGCCAACACGCTCATTTGGTAGCTTTTTCCTACCAAGGCCACGGCCCTAACGGCAACGCGTGCCATTGGCACATGCCAACACGCTCGCTGGTAGCTTTTCCTACCAAGGACACGGCCCTAATGGCCACGCGTTCCATTGGCACATGCCAACACGCTCGCTGGTAGCTTTTCCTACCAAGGCCACGGCGCTAACGGCCACGCATGCCATTGGCACATGCCAACACGCTCGCTGGTAGCTTTTCCTACCAAGGCGACGGCCCTAACGGCCACGCATGCCATTGGCACATGCCAACACGCTCGCTGGTAGCTTTTCCTACCAAGGCCACGACCCTAATGGCCACGCATGCCATTGGCACATGCCAACACGCTCGCTGATAGCTTTTCCTACCAAGGCCACGGCCCTAACTGCCACGCATGCCATTGGCACATGCCAACACGCTCGCTTCGGTAGCTTTTCCGACCAAGGCCACGGCCCTAACGGCCACGCATGCTATTGGCACATGCCAACACGCTCGGCACTGGTAGCCTTCATCACCTGGCCCTAATGGCCCCTAATGCCATTGGCACATGTAGCCTAACTTGCAAGCTCGTGCAACTTAGGCTAATAGCACACGCCATTGGCACATGCCAAAACCCACGCATGGTAGCCTAACTCGCAAAACCATGCAACCTACCACCAAGGCATTCCGCACATGCCAATGGCACATGCCACACGCGCCACTAGCAGCGCCACTTTTGCCACTTACACTCAACGTACAACCTACCACCAAGGCATTCCGCACATGCCATTGGCACATGCCACGCACGCCACTAGCAGCTCTGGCATTGCCACTTACGCTCGAAGTACAACCCGCAACAAGGGCATTCCGCACATGCCAATGGCACATGCCACACGCGCCACTAGCGGTGCCACTTGCACTCAAGGTGCAACCAACACTCGAGATATCAACACAAACCGGGGATGCTTTCGGGTTTTGGTTTGGCGATCACAAACTTGCGGCGTACACTACGCTCACATTAAGAAAGCGTGAAAAGGAATAAAGCGGTCAAATAAATGAGGAAATAATGGTGAAAACGTTTTCACCCATAAACACCATGCGGTTACCACCTCCTCCCATTATTTCACCCTTTACTCTCTTCCTTCATGAGGCCAGGTACGTTTTAATCTCGACTTGTATAAATAGGTCTTACCTATTTCCACGGACAACAAGTCTCGGTCAGGAGAAAATACAACACTCTCGAGAAAAGGCAACTTTGCAAGCTCTCCAAAAAGCTTTCATCTCTTGCAAGCTTCTAAGCTTTCACTTTACGATACAAGTTGAGACACTACTCTCCCTGCACTATTCTGGTCTCAACACCTTTCTTTGCTTCCCTCCCCAAATCAACCCTTCTCCTCCACTTTGTGATCGAAGCAAGTCTGGAACGCCATTTCTTGGTTTAGGCCGGACTTGCTGCAGATTGATCTCTCGAATCTATAAAGTGCTCACGTGCAACACATTTGTTTAGGATTTGAACCAGTTTCTCACTCACCTACCGAATTTACCGAAATCGGCAGAAACGATTTTTACCCATAAACACCAGGTATGCTCTAAATTTAGATAATGTTGGTTGAATTGGTCCAAAGTTTCAAAAAAATGTGAATTTGTTAAGTAGATTTGGGCTTGTTCGGTTACCTTGTGTGAAGAACATGTAACCGAACTCATCTGAAAGTGTAGTTCGGTTACTTTTTCTAAAAACTCAGGTTACCAAACTCTCCAATAATGGAGGTTTTTGAAGTTCGGTTAACGGACATGTTAGAACTTTGTAAATATGATTACTGATGTTATGTTCGGTTTGTCCGAAATGTAACCGAACTTTAGGGTCTATAAGTTCGGTTAGTTTTCAACCAATAGCAAACCGAACTTATGTAAAATAAGATTGCACATTAGTGTACAAATTTCAGTTGTTTCGCAAACTTCATACCAACCAATATCTAACCGAACTACACACAATTAGTTAAGAGTTCGGTTTGTCAAGGTTTTTTGCGAACAAACCGAACATAGTGAGACAAGTTCGGTTAAATTGAAACTCAACATAGTGGGCAAAATAGCACAGTTCGGTTACATTGGAATTGTTTTTTTTTTTTTTTTTTTTTTTTTTTTTGTATTGGTAAAGTTCGGTTAGAAAATAGTTTTATCCTTCTTTGCGAACCAACCGAACATAGTGGGCAAAGTTCGATTAAATCAAAAATCAACATAGTGGGAAAAATAGCACAGTTCGGTTACATTTGATTTTTTTTTTTTTTTTTTTTTCGTAATATTGATAAAGTTCGGTTAGAAAATAGTTTTAGCTAGCCTTCTTTGCGAACCAACCGAACTCCGAGTTCGGTTAATAAAAAATTAATTCGTGATAACCGAAGTGTTCTTCGTTTTCTTGGTTTCAGAATATTCGGTTAGCAAATTAGTTTTTTTTAAAACTAGTCCTAACCGAACATGCCACTGTAACTTCCATTTAAACCATATTTTGATGACTACTGCTCAAAATTTCAATCAAAAACGAATTATAAGTAATGGGTTTGTGGGAAAATAACTATGGATAGGTTTGTTTATAAAAGATTGATTAATCAACGATGAAAATTCAATGAATCGACCAGGCTAAAAATTTGATGATTTTGATTAGATTTGTATATGATCAGGGTTAGATGATCATAAATTGATGAAGAAGAGAAGAAGAAACACTACAAAAACAGGTCCCATTAGTGAGGGTCCATAAACCGTCACAATAGGAAAAAACCGTCACAAAAAAGTACAAAAACCGTCACAAATAAACATTTGTGACGGCCAGCCGACCGTCATGACTAGTAGCGTCACAAATGTTATTTGTGACGGTTTTTCTTTTTTTGTGACGGTTGGTCATCCCTCACTAATAAATTCTCTATTTGTGACGGTTATTTGGCCCTCACCAATTCTACGACCACCGCCGGTTAAAAAGTTTCCGACAAAGGCTCCCAAGTCCAGTTTCGCATTTGTGACGGTTTACAAACCCTCATTAATATTTTCCGGCCATCGTCCGTTAACGTTAACCGGTCATCGAGTTGGATTTTAGAGACAAAATTCTCGGAACATAAATCTTAGAAACTTGCATTCATATGTAACAAAGTCTTAGAAAGTTCTCCATTGAACTTATATATACAATAAAGTTTACTGAGCTTTGTAACTTACATATATATGCAAATACATTTTTTGTTTTAAAAACATCGTAATTTAGTATAGTACGTCCGTGTAATGTTTGGGAACACAACTGATGTCATGTAAACAAAAAAGACATCATCCCATTCCTTAACGTTGAAAAAATCACCCACCCATCTGGCATGAAAACAAAAAAGAATCATCCCATTCCTCATATTCAAAAACGAGCACCTATATCGGTCACCCATCCACACCAACATCTTCCATTCATGGACTATTTCACGATCTCTCGCATCAGTCCGAACACACACACCATTTCAAGCATTATCATCGCAGAAAATTTCATGCCAAGTTCAAGGTTTTAAGGAGAAATAACTTAAAGCAACTCGATTACCTCAATAGTGCTCGCAATCCTATCCATGGCTGCCTCGATAAGTTGTGTTGCTAGTTCCCGGCTCATCATGCGCAACTTAGTTACACATATACAATAGATATTAAGCACAAAAGAACACAAATGATATACTACAAATGCCAGCCTTACAGTACATAAAGCATCTATGGACAAAGTTCAGACATAGAAAAAGAATTTCTGCACGAATACTCTTAAATCAAATTTCACAAATAAATGAAAACGATGCTCAAAGCCTCAAAGCCTCAAACAACTACAGCTAATCCTATTTGTGGAATATAGGCACCTTATACTAACGAAGATATTTGATCTCTTGAACTACAAGCGACATATATATATAGGACAACAATTCAGGTTCCAACAAAAAAAAAAAAAAAAAAAAAAAGCAGCAGCAGAAGAAGAAGTTAACCTGTCAGCTTAAAAACATGGGTTACTGGAATCAAATTGACATTACTAGATCCCTATCTCTAAAAATATATGGTTGCCTGAATGTGAAACCAACGTGTTCAAATCCACAAACCAGCTTGACCAGAACCAGAATCAAGCACCTTATATTGAAAAAAATTAACACTATATCATGTGTTCAGGCTAATCATATCATGCCCAGACATCGTATGATGTTCAAATGAAGTTAACAAGCACATCCTATTGTCTCTATTATGACATCGACTCCCTGTTGGGCACAGTACCGGACCGTCAATAAGCAAAACCATTTATAAATTAATACACAGTGGCTCTACACAGCCCACCCAAGAACCCACTTGACCCTTTTGGGTATTAATGAAATGTATTCATGAGATCCCGCTGGTACAAAAGTTTTACAAAGGCAACAGACGGTTGTGAGCGAGGTGGGGGTTCTGGTAGATTATAAAATCATTTTTAAATCATAAATGATCTTCTAGTTATAATTATCTTGTGAATGTAAGCCAAATTGAGTTTCTCCCCTATCAATCAAAGGGAAGACAGAAAGAAAAAGTGGCTACATAAACTCTAGCTTATGAAAAAGTTAGGTGCTGATGGGGAAGATATCTAATCAGCATCGGACCGTCAATTAGCACAGCCAATTCACATACACAATAAAATCCACTATAGACTTGAGCATGCAGGCATAATCAGATTCAACCCCAACATCTTGGGCTTCACGCGAACTAAGTATTCCTTAGTTAGGGTTCATAGCTGTGTGTTTCCCTAGCCTGTGCTAGTGCCTAGCTTGATTCATGAATTCGTGTACATTTTTTTCATTTCTAAAATAATGCTAATATGGCAAATGACCATGCATGTTCCAGTTATAGACGATTAGATTTACAGTACTAATTCGAACTTTCTAGGAGAACTAACAGAAACTTTTCTTGTCAGATTTACGGTACTATTTCTGCATGTTCCAAATGATGCTAAAGATGATTATTTGATATGTCAACTACCTCCAAAAGAAAAGTTTAACCAGCATTAGCACTACTCCATAAGTAAGCACAGACATATGCAATAACAGACTAGCATATTTTTCCAGTCAATCCAAATGCACAGGATCATGCGCACATTTCATACAATAATCCTATGTCAGCCACAACGTGGATGTCATCCTTTATTCAACAAAAAAAAGAGACAGAAAGACAAGGTGGCTACAGTTAATCTAGCTTATGAGTATATGTCCGAGTATTGATGTCAAAAAAAAATCATCACCAGACAGTCAAATAAGGGCAATAAAATCATCAAGTCACACCTCAACATCATCACACATATATACACAATACAACCAATTCAAACAATCACTAGCTATCACAAATCCATCGTACCTTGTCTTGACCTCCAACATCCCACACAGTGAAACTGATGTTCTTGTACTCTACAGTCTCCACATTAAATCCTATACCAAACCACACCGACAACAGATCAAGAACACGATTAACCAACAACGGACAAAATATCTGGTCTCCACATTAAATAAATCAACACCCGATCTGTCAAACCTCAACAATTCACCCCTAATTGAGTTATCCCTAGATCCATTATCAAGCCACAAACACTTCAAAGTATCGGACTCTTGAAAGCCATAAACACTACAAAGAACTGTAATGTACCTCTAGACAAAATACAACCAAGTAAACTCAAATTTCCGTTCTAATAACATACTAAGCTACAGACTTACAGAAGATATAAAGCACAAATGAACCCAAACCCACATCTAACAAAAGAAATTACAAGAAACTAAAAAGACTTCAAATTCCATCAACACAAAGGAACACAAACTTCAATCAAAAGGAAATCAAAGAAACTCTAAAATTTGAAAACTAGATAAAAAAATTAAATTAAATTAAATTTCTTTTCAATCAACATCTTTACCTTAAAACACTCTTGTAGGTAAAGCTTCTTCCTTTAGATCCTGCATAAAAAAAAAAAGAAAAAAAAAAAATGAAAAGTAACAAAGATAAAAATAACCCTAGAAATTAAAAAAAATATTAAATCTTCTTTTAAGATTCAAATCTTCACCTTAATCAGTTTGTTCTTTTAGTTCTGCAAAAATATAAACCAAGTAATTAAAATTAATAATTCGCAAAATAAAATCAAACCCATTAATGGATTCTTCTCACCTTAACGGTCTCCTTCGCCAGAGTCAAGTCCTTTCCTTGCTGCAAACAAAAGAAATTAAAATCAAAATCAAAATTAAGATTCAAATTAAAATTAAAATCAAATTACTTTTGTTTAGAAGAACAGATCTGTTAATGGAAGAAACAGATCGAGAACAAATGGACGATATGATAACGAAAATTTTATGGAGGAGATAAGAGAAGAGACAAGAGAAGGTAACATGGAAGAGAAGAGGCGAGAGCAAACCCGAAGTTCTTCAGCGGCGGAGAAAACTGGTGAAGAGAACAAACCGATTAAAGACCGATATTTTAGAAGATATAAGATAAGAATTTTGAAAAATAGAGTAAATTTTTTTTTTCTTATTTTAGAAATAAGTGCGGGAGAGAGGGTGGGATTGCAAAAAAGGTGGAGCCAATTTCTCAAACTAACTTTGACGGCTGGGCAACCGTGGCTATTGTTCGCCCGAATTGTTTTTACACCGCATCTAAACACGAAACCGACAAAAAGAAAAATTGTTCCTTTGACTAAACCTACTATTTCCCACGGTTGGTCAAAAACCCTCACAAATAGTTACTATTTGTGACGCCCTTACAAAAAAACCCTCACTAATAGGACCTGTTTTTGTAGTGAAAAATTGTAGAATAGAGGAAGAAGAAGTTGTAGATTAGTTATAATTTTAATTAGGTAAAAGAGTAAATATGTTAATGATTTAAATTAAGTTATATATATAGAGGTGGTGGTGGTTGGTGATGGTGGTAGTCGGAGGTGGTAGTGGTGGGCGACGGTGGTGTGAGGAGGTGGTGGTTATATATATATATATATATATATATAGGTGGTTATTAGGTTAGTTTTAAATTAAATTAGGTTAAGGGTTGGTTAGTCATTTCCACACTTTAGGACACCCCTTATAACTATAGCGAAGGTGGCCTAATAAGACCATTGTCCCCCAAAAAAACCATGGTCCCCAAATAATGGTTCTAAAATAATGTCATCACTAGGCTTCAACTTCAACTTGCTGTTAAAACACTTGTAAAGGGGTGAACAAATGATGTGTGGATGCGGAATTTATATCACTCGCGTCTACTAAATATAAATGGAAAATTTGAGACTTTCACCCACGTCAAGTCCGCTATATGTTGGTTTTGACACCCTTAGGTGCACGGATAAGCAAATTGCACGTAGGTGGACTGGAGAATTTAAAAGAAAAATGAAATAAGTAAATGTTTAATAAGAGTAGTACAACTTAGTTTTAAAACTAAGATTACTGAAATTTAAGTAATTGTTATAACGTAATAAGAGTACCGTAAATTATTTGAGGACTTCCAACAGCCCAAAGTAAAATATTCAACCATACCAAGACTAAGCTCCAATCAATAAGAAACTATGTATATTACCTGCCAAGAGAAAACAACTTTGTTGAATGGGGAAACTGGGGAACAACTATTTCTGAAGAGAAAAGACTAAGCGTTAATCAGTAGGAAACTATACATATATATTACCTACCAGTTTTCTATAATAACCTTCATATATATGTACAACAAAAACATTATTCTTAGGATCGGGTGTCCAACGGATGACTGATATTTCATCCACATCTAATTTGTGAAAACTGCTGATTTCAAAAATCCACAAAACTGCTGTTTTCAAAAATCCACCCACGGCCAATCCGCCTAGGGATGAATCAACTGCCCACCCGCCAAAATGCGGATCCGGATAAAATCCATGGATTTAGGTATTTTGCTTATCCACATTTATGATAGAATCTTGTTTGAGATGCCCATGAAGCTCTCTTCGTTGTTGCAAGTCTCAGCCTCCCAGGGCACTTCTTATAAGAAAATTTGTCATCTCCTCTACCAAAGTAAGTGATAAAATATTTTTTTCGAGAGATAAACCTGGTGGTGCTGCTAACGTTCACCTCATCTCAATGTAAGCAATCTGGATTCATCATTGTGCAATCATCCTATTTTTAGATCCTTATTACTGTCCGCACTCCACACAATATTTGACTCCAATTTCTTTTTCCTTTTCAGTTTGACACCATGGTTACATGAACTTATTACATATTGTTATCGTTTTCTAATCGTGCCTATTTTGGATGCACTAAGTCATAGAGAAAAAATGTAATGAACTTAGACAAAATAATCAAGAATATTTTTCTTTTTATATATATACGAAAATAAACTCTCATGTTTTAGTAAGGTTGCATATTTATGGCTTCCAGAGTTAAAGAAAATAAATATCTAGGAATTGAGACGTACGAGGGAATTGAATTCAGTACCGTTGAATTTGTCAATGTATACTTTATACGTTTGTCCATACTTACCATCAACAATACAACTCCAAAGATGGAGAATCACATATTGGGTTATTTAGCGGACATTATTCTTTGCAAGTACATAAGATCACTCCTTAGTACAAACATTGGGACGAAGGTAATTTGATACATCCATTTGTTGAGAGTATAGGATCTAACAATAGAAGGATTTGGTAATAAGTTGTCATATTGGACGCAACTCGTTGCTGGTTTAGGGTCTTTCATCCACAAGTAGAAAGTGGTTTCAATTTATTTTGGTTGTTGTATCATGAGTAATGTAAACACAAAATTGGTTAAAAAGACCAAAATCAACAATTTCTCTGGGTGAAAAGGACATTTAGATTTTAATACTGTTTAAATGGCCAAAAATGTAAAAATAGCCAGGATATAAACAGTTTCATCCTAATCATTTTCAAATATTTTTTATTATTTTTAATTTACATCAGGATGCATCCAGTTTCATCCTTACTACTACCTCAGTTTCTGGAAAAGAGATACTTTCACTTTTTCACTTTTTTATGTTTAAGTCAGGATGAATCCAGTTTCATCCTTGCTATTTTTTTAGTGTTCATTTCACCCATACTAATTTTTACTCGTCCATTTGAACCATGTTTTAAAAATATTTGGACAAATGACCCATTTTCCGTAATGTAAAACTTGTACATTCTTTTTCTAATATGTTTTCTTTTTATTAAATTATTATTTTATTTTTTTGGGGAGAATTCACTCCCTTCTTTTGCTCCCAAAATGATATTGTATATGCTGAAAAGAAAGTAACGTAGAAAATCGGAAATGATAAAACTACGGACGCCAAATCCCGATTGAGACAGAATTCTTGATGGGTCCCAAACCCACCCCGATTGTTTCCCGTGGGTTCCATCGGCTGTGTTTATCGGGACAAAGCTCGGGATTGAAAATCGGTGGGTGTATCATCATCCTACCCATAGAAAATAAATACTCAATTTGTTGCCAAGCAACCGCAAAAGTACTTATAAGTTCTAACAATGTATCTTTAAGAGACGTACATGCTTCCATTAATATAGAAAAATATCATGATGCGGATCTAAATGTCTGCTTATTACAGAACCAGAAGACGAATTAGGGGACTTACTTAGAGCGCTTTTTGTATGCACAAATGCAGGCCCTAAACTAAATGTGAGGTTAAGAAAAGAAACAAACAAGATTTGTGTGAATGTGCTCACAGTCACATATACATTACTCATAACCGCTATTGATCTAAGATTCCGAATTACTAATTCAAAATAATAATAATAATAAAATAAAGAATTATTTTATTTATTTTTGAAGAGATTAAAGAATTGTTTGGCGAGCCGCGAGCCATGACGTAAATGGTAAAATAGGAAATTTTATTTTCTATAGAATAAACGTAGCTATTCAAAAAGGTGTTGGAGCCCAGCTTGTGGCTAGGCTTCCGAGGACCTCTACGTACGAACTTCTTTTTTGATTTCTTTTATTGTAAAAAAAAATGAGGACCTCTACGTCCGAACTTCTTTTTTGATTTCTTTTATTGTAAAAAAATATAGTAATAGTAATAATAAATATCTAAATATCTAGATACTCTTGGTTAAAAATTAAAAAAAAAATATATGGAAAGGAAAGGAAAAAATAATAATAAAATTGATATAAAAAGCTGCGAGTGCATTTTATACCATACAATGTGATGTTTTTATGCGATTACAAAAATTTATATAAACTAAAAATGTACGAGGAAATTGAGTTGTTTAAAATCAGTTTTTGATTTATGCTAGATTGAATGTGCTACTTTTATGAGAATGCTCATTAACCTGCAATTTTATCCACAATATAAAACCTATCCCTCCAGATTTTTTTTTTTTCCTCATAAATGACCAACTGGTAGGTTTAATTAGGAAATAATTTATCCTAGCCAATCGAAACACCTCGAAAACATAAAGAGCTGAGAAAAAAAAGAGGTGAATCCCTCCTTAAACAAATCCTCCTATTGGGAGAACGCTAACCGATTTATTTGAACTTTATCTTATCTGAATCTTATTTCTTACATCCGATCGAAAACTTACTTTTGACTCTATTCAAATACGTGTCCAATGAATCACTTCAAATTGAAAAGTCAGGTGAGATACAAGATACAATAAAATCAACGATGATACGTTGATCGGGAGAATGAACCGCACATTCTCCCGCGACTCTCAAAAGAGGGGAGCCCCGGGGGGCCCACCTGGAGTTAACAGGGGCCCAGGCATTTGGTGTGAGATGTGGGAGAATGTTGATAGGTGTAGAATACACCGTATTTACTATCTAGTAGTTACGCTTTCTTTGCTATTTTTCTTGAGAATTATGTACTTTATGTGTGTTTTTGAGTTTTTAGGTGCAATGGAGTCACCGAGAACAAAAGGAGAGGAAACGTTCATTTGGAGCGTAAAAGAATCACAGTCCAAAACACTGGCGAGTTATACTTGGAGCAGACTAGGTAGCACAAGGAAGAGGCAGAGAACTAGGTTGTCAGTTCTATGGGACCGACAAAGCGATGTGTGTGTGCGGGTTACCCCTTAACCACCACAATGCTTTTAGTTCCTACATGGCCCTAATTCCGAGAGCATTTCAATCATTTTTCCTATCTAAAATTCATTAGAGAACGAACTTGCAGCCGTTGTCCGAGAAATCGATTCACCTGGGAGAGAGTAAAGAGGAAGGGAGACGATTGCGAGATGGGAGATCGAGCTTGTTGGTGATTGTGGAATTGCGGTGGTGAGATGAACAGGCAATGGAGTTACAACAGAGATCGAGAATGAAACGAGATGGTGAGAAGAAGGAATCGGTGGTTGATGTGGGTTTGTTGTTACCGAGGAAAGATAAGAACAGTGTTGGTGGTATTGAAATTGAGAAGAACAAGAGGATGGTATTAATCGATTCGGAGAAGGAATAAATGAAGCTAGGGTTGAGTTGAAATTGAAGCTAGGGTTCATCGGAAAAATTGTGAAGATTGAGATGAAGTTGAGACCGGATCCGTGGTGGTTATGGATTCTCATTTACGGTAGGGGTTACCGGTGCTTGTTCTCGATGATAAAGAAGCTATTGTGAAGCCATGAAAATGAAGCCTGGGTGGGTGTTGTTTCTAAGGCATTGACACGGAATGGGTAGTGCTAGGCTGAGTACTTGCAGAGCAATGGAATAGTTGAGGCTTTGACTGCGGGGGGAGAGCTATGAAATGAGGCGGTGGCACGGCAGAATACATAGTTGGTCTGGCGACAAGAGAATTGAATGTTTGGCTTTGAGCCAATTGAGCTAATTGACTTAGATGTATGTTTAGGACAGGTTTGGGCTCAATGTGAAGTTGAACTAAACAGGGAAGTGCTAGTGATGACGGTGGAAGCGAGAGAGACTGCAAGGCTGGATTGGCTTGAGTGTGTCGAATCGCATCAGGCACATCATGGAAGAGTTGTACCGCGAGTAGATGAGCATATGGAACTGATTTGAAATAAGGGTCTCGAGATGAATGAATGGAGGAGGTCTCTGGTGGTATTGCTGTGATTCTAATGAATGCAAATGAATTTGATGTTTTGGTGATAGCAGATCTTTGCAGTGTGGCTTGAGTGTGGATTGGAGTTACCTTTCAGGTGGTTTTAAAGTAGATGTTGAAGTTGAATGAAATTGAGAAGGGTTCGATCTTTGTGAAGAATTAGAACAAGCCGTTATGCAGCTCGGTGAAGAAACCTTTGTGAGCTTGTCTTTTCGGGCAGAGTGAGGTTTGAATTTGTGCACATGAGTAGGTGGTTATGGCACGAAGGTTGCGGGTTCTGTTGTGGATGTTGAGAAATGGCAGCCGGTGTTGGCCGTGGATCGAGATGGGATTGCGGGTTATTGAAGACATGAAAGAACTAGGCACTTGTAATGTTCCGGGTGCTTAAAGCTTGGGAAGAATGGAAGTGAAGGGTAAAATGGTGTTCTTGTGGAATGGCATGTGGCGGTGGTGCTAGCTTTGAGGTGCAATGGCTTTGCGGAGGCTTGAGATGAGGATGTGTGGCAGTGAGGCTTATGGTTGGACCATGTTGGTGTTATGAGATGGAAAGGCGGTGAATGCGGTGATGTTGGTCTTTGACAATGGTTGTAGATTGGAGCCGAAATAACAAGGTGTCTGGGCAATTATGGCTATATGGCACGAGCAATCTTTGTTGCTTGAGAGGCTGGGATTGTATGAAATCGCGATTCTTCGCCGTCTGAGGAATGGTGCTATGAACTTGGCCTTGTGTTTGGTCAATTTGAGTTGGGTGTAGTAGCAGGTTTTCCCACACTACACCCCTCACTATATTTTGGTTAATTAGTCTCGTTGAAAGTTGCATAATTGAGAATGTTTATTGATTAATTTCATGAGTTCTACACAGGAAAAGTAGAATTACACTTAGCAAGTAAAATACTCTTAAACTTTCTCTCTCCTAATGACTTGCCTCACAATTCTAAAAAGATCTCTCTCTCACAACGAGACTCATTCGACCCTTTATATAGGGTAATACATAGTGGATGATGACTAAGCTATCCTTTATTTTCGGGAATGTCTCGCGAAGTGTCGCAGTGTACAACTATTCAATCTCGCGACACTTCTTAACCCTCGCTTGGAGTTCCATGTCTTTCGGTTGTTTTATGTGTCGTTTCTCCCATCGCGTCGTTTATTTTAGTTTTTGCGACTCCCTCGCGGTACCGTCATTTATTGATCCCGCGAGCCCTATGCATTGCGATATTATGATCCTACATCTTGCCTCTTTTTCCTTGAATATTGCTTGAAGAGCGATCTTGAAGGAAAAATCCGTTGTTGTAGTAATCTTTGATCTTTGTTGATGAAGGAACGAGCGGAAGAATCTGTACTTGAAAAGTACGTACTTGCCTCTATTCTTTTGCGAAGTTAGGAGCTTCTTTGAGATATATATGAAGTATCATCTCTTATCTCTCCTGCGAGGGGAAGAGTACCATGAGATTTTTACAATATTGTTGCCGCGACTTCTTATCTTGATTTTGTACTTTTACACGGATTTTGATTATTACTATCATTTCTTGACACGTCTCTTTCCACCACTTTTTCTTGACCGTTCATGTCTCTTCGCATTAAATGACCTTGTTTTTCTCGAGGCTCTTTTCCCTATATATAATTTTCTTTTCCCCTTCTTTTCATCTTTTAGTTTGTCTCTCGCAACTTTTCTTTGATTCTCTCCTTCCGCAATTTGCGCTCCCTGCTACCGCAAAGCTTTCCTTCATCCTTTCTAGCACTTGTTTTTAATCTCCAATCTTTCATCCATTCCCATACCGATAAATGGCTTCCATCGGATCGTGGATACAAAACTTCTTTTGAAGAAGTTCAAATGAAGTTGCACGAGAAGGGTTTTACTCTGTCAACCATTCCCGATCAAGAACCCTCATCCATTCTTTCAGTAAATCTTTTCTCGATCATCAATGTGATGATCAAAGATTATAGTCTCGCTCGGTCGCCTTCTCGTGGGACTTCCTATTCCCTTGTACAATCCTCGAGTTGCCTTTATTTTATGAAATTTTGGCCCATGAAAAATTCTCTCGGGCTGTTTATCAATTAAGTGGCGATTGTATTCGCTGATGCTTGAGTTCGCGAACCGCGGTGCAGGCAAAGGATCTTTATACCCTAATTCCGCCGAAATCCCGAATTCGCAGATTTGGAAATAGTTGTTGAGAAATACACTTTGTGGAAAACTTTTTGAAAATTACTCGGTGATAACTATGATGAATGCGAGATCTCATTTGGGGCGTTCGTCTGAAGAAAAATAATAATGTCTCGAAGATAAATTACTCATGCAAGATATTGATTGGCACCAGGTAATAATTCCTCTCCTCGTCATTCCAAAGACGAAATGGTGGGTCGTACCCTTGATCTTAAATGGTCCTTACATCGCGGGCTCGCATATTCTTCCTGCGAATCTCGCAGGATATCATCCTTGGGAATTCAAATGGCACGAGAAGAAGAAAGAGGTATGTTTCGGACTTCAAATTTGGTTTTCGTAATTTTCTTTCTATACTTGAGTTTGTGAAATCTTTCAGATAGCCAGGTTGAAAAGAAGCTACAAAAAGGATCCGTCGGAGGATACTCTGACATTGCTTCGATCGCTTACGGGTGAAGTAAGAATCACTTCCTTTCTTCTTATTTAAATAATACTGTTGCCTCTGTTTCTTATCTTTACGCGTATCTGAGGTTGGAATTGAAGAAACTATTGCTTTGCGAAGACTAAAAGTAAGGGCAAAACTGTCGCTCGCAAGGGTAAATCCTCCGCCCCTTAACTAGAAGCGAAAGGTCCAATCCTCTTCTCGCCTTAGCTCAAACTCTGAGTCTTCTGATGAAGATGACCATGATTCCAATCGCTCTCTCGCTACAAGGACCCCGTTAACCAGTTCTTCTATGGGTCAGTTGTCTAGTATCTTCTCAGATTCTTTCCAAGGAATGGGAGATGCTCCCCTAGCTTCTCTTTGCGGGACTCTCGCAAACGTGTGCAATGCCACTCTCTTTTGGAGGGCAATGATTCTTTCAATGGAGTCTCTAGAACTATGTCTCCTGACTTCTTGAATGCGCTTGGATCCTTGGTATGTATACAATCATATCTCCCCATTGGCTTTATATTGTTGTATATGTATCATGACTTTTCTATCTTCTTTCATAGGTTGGAAGGTCTTCTTTTGTAGTTGCCTCAGATCTTGAGAGAAGACGCAACAATCTTGAGAAGAAGAATTCGCAATTGAGCAAGAAGATTCGAGAATTGGAGACCGAAGCTGCGTTATCTCGCGATAAAGACGAGACGATTCAAAAGTTAAATACCGAACTTGACTCTCAAAAAGAGAGGGTATCCACCCTTCAAAATGCTAATCAGCAACTTTATGGTATAATATTTGCCTTCTTTTATTATTTTTATTTTATTGGTCGTGTATTGCCACCTAACTTATTACTTTCGCAGACGTATATAATCTCTCCGATGAAGCTATTCTTCTCCATACATTTCCTGAACCTATGGATAATAACCTTCTTCTCGCTCATCTCAACACTTCTTTAAGTAGTTCTTCGAATAAAATTAACTCTCTTTCATTAGATAAACTTCAGACCAAATATCGCCTTTTAGAGATTGAACATAGATCTGGTTTAAGTGCGGCCAACCAATTTAAACAAATGTTTCTTGAGTCTCGTAAAGAAATCAAAATTTTGAGGAAGAAAATTAGTGATCACATAGATGACAAAGACCGCATTGCTAACAATGGTGCTCAAGCATTAGCAACATTTCAAAAATCTCTTCTTGAGCTACAAATTGAGCGAGATGAATTGCTTCTCCAGAATTCCTTACTTAGTGAGCGAGAAGATCGATTCGTTCGCTCCTTGTTATAAATAATGATGATGAATTCACTGAGGCTGCGAAAGTTTTAGATAACGCCGAAATAACCTAGGTGTTGATGTTAGTCTTCACGTGAGCATACTTCCTTGGTTAAAGATATGATATACGACGCAGAGAAGGTTGCTTATTATACCTTCTTGTTTCTTATTTCCGTAATATTACTTGTAAATTGTTAACTTGTTGTTTCTTATTTGCGAGAATACGAGAAGAGGCTTCGGGTTAGAATTAGAGAGCTTGAATCGAAAAAGAGCAACTCACAGGGAATTTTCAAATGAGAATTGAAGAACTCGAAACCGAAAAGAAGCATTTCATGAAAGAATCTCTTCCTTCGCGAGAATAGATATTCCAAGTTGAAGAAACAATTTCTAACGATTAAAGTGGAGAACTTTAACAATGATCTTGTTCGCTTTTCGCAATAGAGGCATGGAGTATGTTTGTAAGGACCATAATATCCCTCTGCATTCATATCCCTGGCTCCTTGAAGAGGTTCCCGAGAATGCCTGTCTCGGACGTTTCGATAGCGAGGTGGCGAAGAAGAAAATTACGCGGCGAGAATAATCAGATTGAAGAATCAGACGAAGAAGAAGAATCGCCAAAGAAATAACTTTTTTCGTTTTCTTTCTCTGCTTGTAGTATCTGTACATTTCTGTATCCTTATTATAGTATATTTCTTGGATTTTTCTCCTCTGAATTCAATCTTCAGTCCCCTTTTTTGGTAGTTCTTCCTTGTAATATAATTGATTAACATTATTGATGTATAATTCTTTCATCAGAAGATGAATAGCAATATTTCATCTTTTCCATTCCCATACTTGCCTCGGTATTCTTCTTCGGATGGAAGATTGTAGTTGTCATCAAGTATTTTGTTGGTTATTAATTGTATAGCCGCGACGAGATCGCAGGTATCTTTATGAATCGAGAATTCTATCTCTTTTCTTTGCGACAAGGTCGTGAGCCGCCTCTACACTTTCATGTAAAGGCCCATTGACCTTGCCTTATCATTTTGTGTGGTCTTCCAAGTTAGACCTCCCTAATTAGAGGTCCTCCTGCCACCGTTTATTGCGACAAAATCGCGGGACGTCTTTACACTTGTATGTAAAGACCCATTGATCTTGCCTTATCATTTTTCAAGTATTTTTGCCTCTGCAGATGTTTTAGTTGCGACAATATGACAGGCCTAGATATCCTTGCGAACATAAAGCCCCATGACATTGTACGTCGTGCGACGAAATCGCGAGACGTCCGTACTCGTGCAAAGACCCATTGATCTCGCCTTACCCTCGCGTTAGTATTATTGCCTCTGCAGATCATTGCACAAATATGACAAGCCTAAGTCTCCTTGCGAAAACAAAGCCTCATGACATTTGCGTCTGTTTGGCACTCCCCCAATGGAGAGCACCGCCTTATCATCTCCCGGTTGCCCCTTCAAGGAGGCGAAACATCGGCCATACAAGACTAGCTCCTCCCATCCGGTCTTAACAACAACCAGTTGTTTTCGCAGTCTCTTATCCCTTATACCTATAGGGTTTATGGTTACGAGACTGCACCCTAAGTGGAGTTTTCTTCGGGCGAGTGCAACGCATGCCAAGACTTGCCAAGAATGGCCAGGGTAGGTTCATCCATCCCGGGCACTCTGGCTCAACCGTGTACCTCGGCGCCTTGAGCATACATCGACTCTAGGAAGAGACCCTCGGTCGCCCAACCAGGGTATAACCTACATATATAGTTGGGAATCCAAGGTACCTCTTCCGGATAGGCTTTCATGGGCCCCAAATTTTCATGGTTCAGGCTTCAGGAGCGGTGTAACCTTCCCCCCTGAACCACGGCGAGAGATACCCCCCTTATATGACGCACTTTAGGTCTTACATTTGCCTCTTACGAAATGTTATTCGCGAACTAGGGTGTACGCCATAAAGGTTCGTCCCATTCATTTGCGCATTTATATTTGTTAAATCATTCAATCATTCATGTTTCATTATGTCTTGATATTTGTTTGCGAAGTATTCGCACGATTACATTTCACTTGTTGTATTTCACTTTTCTTTCTTAGTCGTATTCTCATTTTACTCTTGGCTGAGATTCTCGCACATCATTACTTGTTTGTTACTTTGCATCCTATCCTTGTTATTGATTATTTACTTCTTATGCCTTTTGTTCCTCATATCCTTTGCTTCTTCATTGTTATAATATTGGTCTGTCTCTAAGCATTCACCTCATGGGGTATGTTCAGCCCTCACTTCTATAACATCTATCATCGGTTTTCCTTTCTCTGTTCATTTCTCACATGTTGCTTCCAACCTTTTCTTTTGGCATTTCTTTCCTCGCAGCCTTTCTATATCGACCTCATGATTAATTGCGACTCCTTCCAGTTTCCCTGTATGATACCAATACCGCTTGGGTGTGGAAATTTTATGCATTGATGATATGTTGAGGCGATCCCCAAAATTTCATGAAGCCATGGCCTCCCAATTAGTGCATTATACGGGATTCCACATCAACTTCTACAGAATAAAATATCGAGTTGATAATCCTTGTAGAGGTATTCTCATGTGAACCTCTCCCTTCGGTTTGTTTGCGAGTGCCATTAAAGCCATATATCTTGTATGTCGAGGGGATCAAATCCTCATCTTTTCCTCCCATCGTCTTATAAGTATGGTAGAAGAGGATATTCACCGAACTTAGGTGTCGATTAGAATTCGGTTGATCGCCCAGCAAGCTTCCGCCTCATCATCTTCTCCATCGACCGGTTTGGGTTAATCTCTAGTTTCACAACCAACGGGCTATCATGTGTTTCTCTTCCTTTTGGTACTTCATCTGCAGAGAAAGAAATAGTCTTCAATGCCACTTTTCTAATCTGCGTCGTTCTCGCTGGGGCTCATTATTTCCTTATCATTAGCATCTCTCGCGAAGACTCTACTAAGCACGTTGTCATGAAAATCCTCGATGGTGCGATAGGAATGGACGATAGAGTTGCAGTTCAAATTCTTAGCTTTTGTTCCTACTTCTATCACAAATGTTTCCTTTCCCTTCGCCGACATCGTTACGTGCATCTCTGGTGGTGGTGGTAATGTCGACTTGTTTCTTCTCCCTTAGAAAGTGATTGACTTCCCCTGATCAATCATCCTGAGGATAATTCTCTTTATGTTTCTACAATCGTTTGTTTGATGCCCATGGAAGCGATGGTAAGAACAAAACTCATGACTTCTATCGCCTGGCGGTGGTTCCATTCCAACGTTCCAAGGCGTTGGTACATTTTCCATCACTAGTATAGCTTCCCAAATCTTTTCAACGCTAGCATTCAGTGGAGGCATCTTAATCTGTTCCCATACTGTCCTATGACTTCTCTGCCCTCCACGGTTATTTTGCCTTCGTCCACCATAAGTTTCTTGCACATGATCTTGCCTCTCGGAATCTTATTATAACATTACAGTTGTAGTAGTTCCTTTCACGTTCAAATTCTTCTTGATCGTGGCTTCCCATGGCTACTATCTTCTGCTGTCCCTCATCAGCTCTCCTTGCTTGCTGTCCTTGCGAAGTGCTCGCCACTGTATTTATGAATTGAGGTAACAAACTTGCGTTCGCGGCGTTAGAGTTTGTGTTCGCGATCGATAAGAATTCATTTCATTTTGTCTTTCTTCTAAGGCAATATATTCTTCCTGTAATTCTCGCAGATTATGCCATCGTGATTGTATTTTTGATTCTAAAAATTTGAATGTATAACAAGTTAGTCGCGAAGAGAGCATTCACAAATGAGAGTATGAGATATCTCTCCTCAACCCGTCCTGCCATTTCGCTACACATGGTCCTCCATCTTACTGTCAACTGCCTTAAGCTCTCGCCAATCCTTTGTTTCAACCCGAATACATCTTCAATACCAGTCGCGAAGAGTTGTTACTTATGTATGCTCCAGGAATGTGGCTTGTAAGTGATTGAATGATGTGATTGTGTTCCTTGGCAGACCTTCAAACCATTTTAGTGCTTCTCCTATTAAGCTTGACGCGAAATATTTGCACAATATGGCATCATGATTCTCCCATTGTAACATACATCTCATGTAAGCCTTAATATGTTGTATCGCACAAGTTGTTCCATCAAAGATGTTGGTTAATGCAGGTAGATTGCATTTAGGAGGTATTCCTCCCATCGTACTTCTAGCGTGAAGGGATTCTTCGCGGCTTCGCGATGGCTTCGTCCAGTTGTCTCCTTCCTCCTTCCCTTCTATTATTCAGTAATCCTCTCATTTCAGCTAGTTCTCTTAAGATTTGTTCATTTGCCTCAGAATTTGTTTCTACTGGTCTTTTTAGCTCTGCTTCTCTCCTTCTTCGCTCGTACCTATTTTGACCTTCCTGTTCGTTATTTTCTCCTCTTCTTTCCTCGCGACGCTCTTCTTCGTTTCTTTCATCAATTCGCACGCCATTGTATCGGTTATTCTCTCTTCTTGGTTGCCTCTCCGCTCTCATCATCTGCACCCTCTCATAATCTTCGTTGATATTTCTATTGTTACGATTTTGTTCCCTCCTTCTTTCGCGGTTGTCATGGTTATTCTGCCGGATTGCTTCTTCCATCTCTTGATTTTCTATTTCCGCTCTTATTCTTTCTCTCTCGCGAGCTAGTCGCGCTTGTTCTATGTAGTGTCTCTCAATGTCATCCTCGATCTTTCGGTTTCTTCTCAATTCTTCTCTCCCAGGTGTAGAATTATTCTTCCTTGAAGTTTGGATCATTCGGCCCTTGGAGTTGCATGTTTTCTTGATTTTCCCTATTTCGCTCATTTTGAAGATTTTCGGTGAGGGAATATAACGATCTTCTATTTCCCCTCTTCTCTCGCCATGCTCTGCGTTTGGATTTTGTGTTTCTTCATCGGTGTTTTACGGTTGGTAGAACTCTCCTTCTTTCTTCTCTGTTCGATCTAGAACTTGATCTCACGCTACTTCTAGATCTCCTACTTTGCAATCTCATATTTTCCATCCTCAATTCATGATTTTGTCTTGTCAAGTTTGCTCGCTCTTCGCCTCTAGCCGTCTCTCCTCATGTATTGTTTGTCTCAATCTTTCTAACGCTGCCATTTCTTCGTTTCCGGGTTCATTTCTCCATTCATTCCTTGTTCTCCTTGTCCATTGTTCACCCTTTGCTCTCCTCTTCTCTCGTCTTGAGAATCGAGATCTCCAAGTATGCACACTTACTCTATCATAATCCACAGCCGCGTTTGCCACTAGGGAGATTGGTGGTTGGTTTTGACCTTCTTCATCATTTCTCATGTTCATCCTTGATGATTCTCCATTTCATTCCTCCTTTCTCGACAAGTCTCCCACTTCTTCTTACAATCGTTGGTTGCTCTGTACGTTTCTTCTTCTAGCCATCTTTCTTTTCAATGAATTCTTGAGTATCTTTTCCAAATCTCTTCTCTGTTAATCCAAATTCTTTCCAATTTCTTCGTCAATCTTTTGCTTTCGTCCTGTTTCTAGCGCATATGTAGTAGCGGGTTTCCCACACTACACCCCTCACTATATTTTGGTTAATTAGTCTCATTAAAAGTTGCATAATTGAGAATGTTTATTGATTAATTTCATGAGTTCTACACAGGAAAAGTAGAATTACACTTAGCAAGTAAAATACTCTTAAACTTTCTCTCTCCTAATGACTTGCCTCACAATTCTAAAAAGATCCTCCCTCACAACAGACTCATTCGACCCTTTATATAGGGTAATACATAGTGGATGACAGCCTAAGCTATCCTTTATTTTTGGGAATGTCTCATGAAGTGTCGCTGTACAACTATTCAATCTCGCGACACTTCTTAACCCTCGCCAAGTTCCATGTCTTTCAGTTGTTTTATGTGTCGTTTCTCCCATCGCGTCGTTTATTTTAGTTTTCTGCGACTCCCTCGCGGTACCGTCATTTATTGATCCCGCGAGCCCTATGCATTGCGATATTATGATCCTACAGCAGGCGAAGTTGTGAGAAGTTTGAGTTGTGAAGTGTGAAGCTGTTGAGATGGTTGTGTGTTACAGAGCTGCAAAAGAGGGCAAGAATTTGGCCACTTGCAATGGCTCGAGGCCAAGACAAGTCCCAGATTAGACACTAGATATTCGAGTCGGTCTTTGACTCGGACCACCGACTCATTCAACTCAGTGACTCATCCACGATTCTCCCCGACTCGGTCTTGACCGAGTTAACCCGAATGACCGCCGATCCGACCCGTTGACCGGTGGCCAAGGCGGACTTTGCCGATCACCGGGGCTGTTTCCAGCGACTTTAAACCTATTTCGCCACAATACCGTTTTCCGGCGAGCACATTTTTGGGATATATTTTCACATGGGTTTCTCACACATGGTTCATGGACTTGGTGGACTTTTTGGTGATGGACTTTGAAGACCTAATTTTGGAAAGTGTGAAGGCTATAAGAAGAAGGAGTTTCTATTCTTTTAGAGCAACTGCAGTGGTGCGACCATAACCAAAGAGCAAAGAGCAAAAAAAACTCAAAAAATTTGGTTTACTCCGTCCTGTGACACTACGGTGCAGACTAAAATCCATCAGGCGTAGTTTCAAACTACGCCCCATTTTTTTTTTTTTTTTTTTTTTTGTTATGGGGCGTAACTCAAAGTTACGCCCCATCATCATCAGGCGCAATCAAGTCCTCTCGCTCCATCAAGCGTAGTTTCAAACTACGCCCAAATTTTTTTTTTTTTTTTTTTTTGTTGTTATGGGGCGTAACTCAAAGTTACGCCCCAATCAGCGTAGACGCAGATTCGCTGAGACTATAACTAAACCAAAGACCAAATTTGGTTTGGTTTTTAGTTTTAGTCTAGGATTTACTCGATACTCCACTCGATAGTGTCTCTGTTTTCGACCAAAATTTTAGTTTTGGTCGATGACTGTGGATGCTCTTAGTATCACGTATTTTCTACTGAAGTTTTGGAGGAGAGCGATTCTACTAGGGTTTGCTTCTATTTTATTTTACATGTTCTTCATCTTATTGTTGATAATAATTATGTTGAATCAAAATACTATGAGTAACTAAATACTATTTATTGGTTATGGGATAATAAGTGGATTTCACAAATAAGTTTTGATTCAATGAATTAGTTTTGTCTCAAGTTTATTGTTTATGATTCATTGTTAATATTGATTTATGATTTGATAGTTTGTTTGGTTGAGTCGAATCAATCCGATCTACTCTCATATCTAGAGCTATATTAGGGTTTTCAATCTGAAAACGTTGTCTATCCTCGATTTTGAGTAGCATAAATGTGGGTAGTGCTTGTAGTGATATATCCTACTAGTCACATATGAATCATAACTTAGGTTAAATCAATTAGTGCTTTTACACATTTTGGTTGCCTTGATTAGTCTTATTCAGAAAACTTATTGCTTTTAGGGAGTTAAACTTAATTGTGCTTTCACACTTTAGGTTGCTTTCTAGGAAGAGTTCACATTTGCATCTTTTAATGTGGTTATGATGAAATCAGGGAATTAGCGGGATACTCTTGCGATCAAGGTATCCTAGGACTTTTAGTAAATGAGAGATTAAAATTTCAATTCTAGTCATTGTTGATAATTCGAGTTTGTGAATGAAACTATCCCGTGACCAATACTTTCTCCTTATTGATAAATTTTATTATTACTTTGCTTTCAATTTATTTTTATTGCTTTGAAACATCAACATCCCCCCTTGGTTACTAAGAAACTGAAAATTTGCATAACAACAAAAGGCCTCTCTGTGGATATGAACTCTTTCTTATTGCATACTACTTTATTTTAGTGAAGCAAGAAAGTGAAATTATTTTTGATAGGGGTGACAACCGATCAAATTTTAGGCGCCATTCCGGGAGGCATACGGCTTGTTATTAAGTTTTTAGTTTCTTTTTACAATTTACTGCTTTTATACTTGCTTTTCGTTTATTGTCTTGTTTCTCACTTGTTTCGAGAATTGTTTTCAGGTACTAATCCCTGGCTTCCAAAGATTGGAATTATCAAAGGTGCGGGATAGCTACTCGAAGAGGCACAATACTCCAACCAAGGCAAGACACAACGGAAGAACAAGTCTTGGAAGTAGAACACGAAGCTCTTCATCAAGAAGAGGAAGAAGAGGTTCCATTCGTAGGAGAACCACTAATTGAAGAGGAAGAAGAAATGGGTGACAATGCAAACCGTACACTCAAGGATTTGGCTTCTCATAGGCTTGATGCACAACAATGGTGTATCCAAACAAACTCAACTTTCGAGATCAAGCCGGGGTTGCTTAGAGAGTTGCCAAAGTTTCATGGTATGGCGAATGAGGACCCAAACAAGCATCTCATGGAGTTCCATACCATTGTCAAGGCTATGCTTCCAATGGAGACCGTAGTCGATGGTGCAATGATGAAAGTTTTTCCATTTTCTATGGTGGACAGCGCTAAGGATTGGTTGTATTGTTTGCCACACGGGAGTGTCACTACATGGAACGGTTTGAAGAAAATCTTTCTAGAGAGGTATTTTCCTGCGTCTAAGGCCACTCAAATTAGCAAAGAGATTTGTGGAATAAAGCAACATGTTGGAGAATCATTGTATGAATGTTGGGAGAGGTACAAGAGATTGGTGGCAAGCTGTCCACACCATCAAGTTAGTGATGCTATGATAATCCAATACTTCTACGAAGGTCTTCAATCAAGTGATAGATATCTTCTAGACGCTGCGGGTGGTGGTGCTCTAGTGAACAAGACGGTGGCCCAAGCTGCCGAGTTGATTGAAAGCATGGTCGAACTCGCAACAATTCTACACAAGAGGTGAACCAATGGTTAGGCAA
Organism: Papaver armeniacum; assembly: GCA_023531295.1. Lineage (NCBI taxonomy): Eukaryota > Viridiplantae > Streptophyta > Magnoliopsida > Ranunculales > Papaveraceae > Papaver > Papaver armeniacum. The sequence goes on from JAJJWW010000902.1 coordinate 125,800, forward strand.
GTGCATGAAGTTAGTGATTCGTCATCATCACACCGTGATCAAAGGATGGACAATATGGAGCAAATGATTCAAAGGATGGCTGCGGTTATTTTACCTTCACATGGTGAAGAGATAGAGCAAGCTAGTGCGGTTTTCCAAACCAACAAAGAAGGTATGATCCCTACTCCAACACCTACAATCCGGGATGGAGGGATCATCCAAATTTCAGCTATGCCAACAAGCAAGGTGCGGTCCAACAACCAAATTTCAATCGTTCGAGTGGATTTCAACCACAACAACAACAATTCCAACAACAACAGCAACAATTTCAACCGCAACAACAACAATTTCAAAAGAACCACAACAATCGGTTCAAGGTTCCGATATCGATGCAAAGTTACATACAATGATGCAAGGTATTTCTACCATGTTCAAGGAGAGCCAACAAGAAACTAAGAGTGCTATCAAGGATTTGCAGACTCAAGTAGGCTCCATGGCGGTTGATATCAACAATTTCAAGGCACAAAATAGTGGGAGACTTCTTCTCTCAACCAATCAACCCAAAAGAGGGTGTTAATGCAATTACATTGAGAAGTGGTACACAACTTGTGCAACCCGAAGTTGCTGATTTGGGTGAAGAGGAAGCTCCAAAGGAGCCGGTTTTGGAAGAAAAGAGGGATGAAATTCCCCAAACACTCGAGGTACCAATTCCTAACTCTAAAACTCCGGTTTCTACTTATGTTCCTCCTATACCTTTTCCTCGGCAGATTTGCAAGTTCAAAGAAGGCGGAACTAGAAAAGGAGATTTTAGACGTTCTTAGGAAGATTCATGTGAATATACCACTCCTTGATGCTATCAAGCAAGTTCCCAAGTATGCAAAAGTGTTGAAGGACTTGTGTACCAATAAGCAAAGGCTCAAAGGTAATGAAGTATTGAGTGTGGGGAGAATGCTTGGCAATCTTACAACACAAACTCCCACTGAAATGCAAAGACCGGGTAGCTTTGACATTCCCGTCACAATTGGTAACACCACTTTTAATAAAGCAATGTTGGATTTAGGTGCATCCGTTAATGTTATGCCTGCATCTATGTACAATTCACTTAATCTAGGTCCTTTGAAAAAGGTGGAATTGTGTTGCAATTAGCCGATCGTTCTAATGTCTACCCAATGGGTATTGTCGAGGATGTTCTTGTGCGGGTTAATCAACTTGTATTCCCAGCTGACTTTTGTGTGTTAGAGATGGATGAAGGTTCACCGGACTCGTCTCTTCCATTGCTACTTGGGCGTCCCTTCATGAAAACGGCGAAAACCATTATTGATGTGGACAAGGGAACGTTGACTATGGAGTTCGATGGAGAAATAATACGTTTCAACATTTTCGAGACGATGAGATATCCTAGTGATGTCCACTCTTGTTTCTCCGTTGATGTTTTGGATACATTGGCTCAACAAGTGTTTGAATTGAATCATGATGATGCTTTGGAAAACTGTTTTAACTACAACCATGGATGACGGTGTTGAGTGTGGTAACGAAGTTAGGAAGCCCTTGGTGATCTCAACTCACTACAAGGATGTCCAGGAAACTCACAATATCTCTTTTATTTCTTTACCACGCAAAGTGATGAACAACTTTACCTTCTATTGTTAAATCTCCAAAGTTAGAATTGAAACCTCTTCCAAGTCACTTCTAAAGTACTTGTACTTGGGTGATAATGAAGAGTTACACCGTGATTGTTTCTAACGAGCTTAGTGAATTACGGGAGCAAAAACTTCTACGGGTGTTAAGGAAGCACAAGACGGCCATAGGATGGACAATCGCCGACATCAAGGGTATAAGCCACGCGTTTGTATGCATAAGATTCGTTTGGAGGACGATGCAAAACCTACAAAGGGACGCGCAACGTCGTTTGAACCCTCCCATGACGGAAGTTGTGAAAAAGGAGATACTCAAGCTCTTGGAAGTGGGTGTTATCTACCCCATATACGATAGCAAGTGGGTGAGCCGGTACAAGTTGTACCAAAGAAATCGGGGGTAACGGTGGTAGAGAATGATGAAAATGAACTTGTCCCAACTCGTGTGCAAAACAGGTTGGAGGTTTGTATTGATTATAGAAAGTTGAATGCCACTACTAGGAAGGATCATTTTCCTTTACCCTTTATTGATCAAATGCTTGAACGTTTATTTGGACATGCTTATTATTGCTTCCTTGATGGTTATTCGTGGTACAATCAGATTGTGATAGCTTAGGAGGACCAAGAGAAAACTACTTTCACTTGTCCTTTCGGCACTTTTGCTTATAGAAGGATGCCTTTTGGCTTGTGCAATGCTCACTACCTTTCAAAGGTGTATGGTAAGTATTTTCTCCGAGTATGTTGAAAACATCATTGAAGTGTTTATGGATGACTTTAGTGTTTTGGTGATTCATTTGACCTATGTTTGAACAACTTGTCATTAATCCTTGAAAGATGTGTTGAAACAAATCTTGTGCTAAATTGGGAGAAGTGCCATTTCATGGTAACTCATGGCATAGTTTTAGGCCATATAATATCTTCTAAGGGCTTGGAAGTTGATAAAGCTAAGATAGACCTTATTAGGTGCTCTAACCCCTCCCACTACGGTGAGGGAGATACGTTCTTTTCTTGGTCATGCAGGTTTCTATCGTAGATTTATCAAGGATTTTTCCAAGATAGCATCACCACTTTGCAATTTATTGCAAAAAGATGTGGTTTTTAACCGATGAGAAGTGTGTGGCGGCATTCAATCGTTTGAAAGAACTTTGATTTCATCCCTATCATTAAACCACCGGATTGGAGCAAGCCGTTTGAGCTAATGTGTGATGCTAGTGACTACGCGGTTGGTGCGGTGCTTGGGCAACGTGAGGGGAAGATACCTCATGCTATTTACTATGCTTCTAGAACGTTAAATGAAGCCCAACAAAACTACACAACCACTGAAAAAGAGTTTTTAGCTATTGTATGCACATGTAAGTTGTACCGGTGCATACAGTAATAGATCATTTTAGTGGTTGTGTAGCTATTGTATGCACATGTAAGTTGTACCTGTTAGTTTGGTATTCCCGGTGCATATGTAAATCCAAAACCCTATCTTCAAATCCATTTTTTTGTTTGGACTTCTTAATTTATGCAAATATATACGTAAACAATGCAGTTTTCCAAGTGAACTTATGATTACAGTTCGACCGTTCCCTTGAATATATGTGTAATTTACTTTCAATATTTAACATCGCAACATTACGGTTATTAATTTATCTCCCACGTACCTAGGCGTGCCAAATAAAACAAAAGAAGCGTAATGCATTATGTAGCAGTTAGCCAACAAAATCTTCTGAGGAAAAGAAAACACCTCGGCCTGCGCATGTCCGAATTCTACCACGAAATTGAGTCCGAAAACATGTACTGGCGATTGAAGAAATGTCAACGAGAGATATAGACAATCAGAACAAAGATGTATTCCAAGAAGATAGAGAGAAGAGTTACTAAAAACTTTCCTACGACAAACAGTAGTTATCTTTTCACTATTATCAAGGAATGATAGGTTGAGACTCTCGGGAATGAAAAATTCATGGATACACAAGGTATATAGTGGATTAATGCCTAAAGAAACTCGAAAAAGTGAGAGAGATACTTTATGCCAAAAATCTAACCAAATCTTTGCAATGCTTATATATGGGTATAAAAGTAGCGAGAGGTATTAAAAGAACCTAGAGCTTGAGTATAGTTGTCATTGCTAGAATGCATCAATGGAATAGAGGAAGAAACTAATTTTGAAATAACCAATCAACATGGCACTGGATCTCATGTAAAAGTCGAAAAAATGTCAACCGTATATTCATCTACTTCCGATTTTTGAGTTTTGGTTAATTACATATAACATGAATGATCTTTGTCTTCATAACCTAATTGTTGAACTTTTGAAAAGAGATCAAACACGAGGAATAATTTCAAAACACTATATGCGGATTCATGGGCCAAAATTAGAAGAAGGGAATGTATTTTTTTCATTGAAACTTCGATATTGGAGAACCTTTGGATTCCAATGACTGTCATGAATGAATAGATGATGTTTTGGAGATGGGATACGAGCGACCAATATTTAAACACATAGGCGATCGTTTTTTTTTTTTTTTTTTTTTTTTTTGATGGATTTTTGTGGAAATTAGAACTTAATGCTACGATACACCTACTAGGAACACATTCATTTTATAGGCATGGACGGTTAACTAGACGTTAAACCATGATTCCCACGTCTCGGTATTTTCCGGGTTTTAAACGTAGAAGATTTGATGAAGAGAAAGACTAGCTCATTACCAATCACTTCATTTAAAATTTCTCTTAACTTTTATTTGCAAAATATCCGGTGTGCATGCCGGGTTAGATGCTTGTATTAGTAATAGGCGTTGAAATAAGTTAGCGATGAAAATCAATTTTGTTGTTAATCTACAAGAAATAGATCGACATGTAGGATCTTTCATAATGCAACACTCTTTTGAGTCACCAAAATTCCCATCTAACTTGGGTGCTCAAAATTTTGCCATCCGCATGAGCGCATGTATTGGAATCACTTTTATCTCCCAAAATGTATTTTTGGTTCAAGTAGTAAGGGATGAACTAGCAGCCTATAGCATGCACACAATAATTCTCTCCCACTTCATTGTTCCCAAGTCATTTCATTTTGAAAATGTAGTTCGAATTCAGACCTTGAATTATGTGCACGGGACAACAACTTGTGCGAAAATTATCATTTTAGTTTTAAGTGTGTGCTTGATGGGATTTCGTTTCTATTTGAATATGATCATCAAATATAGAGTAATAGGTATTTTTTTTTTTTTTTGATGCATCAGTACTAGCTAGAATATATTTAGCATATCAAATGTATGTAAACCTAAGATGATTCACACTTATTTGCCGATTCTACCGACTAGAATGAATACTAAGCTCTATCGGTCATATTTGATTGAAAATGAGCATGAACCGTTTCACCTCATTTTATTCATTAATCTCATAATCTATGACAATTCGGATGGATAAACTCGGAAAAGTTCCTCCAGGCATAAAATTTAACCCCTTGACACCTAACTCTCTAAAGTCTTACAATACTTTTTGTATGCACCAAGCCCGGAGCCTGAACTATGTGACTTTGTGAGGTTAGAAAATAGACAAAATTTGTATGCATAGTTGGTGCTTTTATATAATCTCTGAAGCAAAAAATAGATTATACGTATTTTTAGTGCAATTTATACCTTCATTTGTGATAATTTTTACGGTTATTACGATAACAAAATTCTACAAATAAAAATTAAAATATTTGAGGAAACTAAATTTCAACAAAGTTTACAAGAAAAGATATAATATTACTTTGTTAAGGAAACTAAATTTGAACAAAGTTTACCATGACGAGTTCATATTTGGTCATAACATCTTGTTTTCCAGCTTGACATCGTCTATGCACATATCACTTAAATATAAAGTAAACTAATTTTGTTGTTTTATGTGTTTTAAATCCTGTACATGGAGGTAGTAAGGCCACCTTAGCCGAACAATTAATACGGGATTTATGAGATTTCATATGTTTGATCTTGAAACAGTAGTCTTGACCATATCGATACTGTGATTAAAGTATCTAGTCTAGGTAATAGGACCGATTTGAAATACAATATCTAGGGTGCCTTGTATTTTTTTTTTTTTTTTTGATTGTCTCAACATTCAGGTATCACTTTTGTGATTTGTATACTAGTTGTGGTGTTCGAGCAATTAAAATATCTAGAGGTGGCTGTCTCTTTTTTTATTGTCTCAACATTCGAGGTATCACTTTTGTGATTTGTATACTAGTTGTGGTGTTCGAGCAATTAAAATTGTCTTGAGATTTCGAGATGAATTCATGCTTGATTTGTCAATCTGAGAAAAATATGTTCTTACTTTCTTATGATAATAAAAAGATCTACAAGTTAAAATTAAGATATTCGAGGAAATTAAATTACAACAAAGTTTGGAAGAAAAATGTCGCTATAAGTGACAAGAATGCCGAAAAAGAGCCCAGAACGTTTCGACTAACTTAAGAATTAAAATGGTTGGAGAGGAACCTTAGGTAGTCAAACGATCATATGTTGGTCCTCTCATTGACATTTGATTATTGCTTGTTTGAATTAGGAGGATAGATCTTGGTAAAGAAAAATACGACAATGTGGATGATTTCATAGGCACATTAATGAGAATGTGACATTGTTAGGTTTTTTTTTTTTTCCTTCTTCTTCTTTTGTTGTCTTGATTGTAATTTTCTTGCTAATCCTTTTGAAAATGTTGTGAAAAATAAATTAGTGGGCGTTGAGTTAAGTTAGCGATGTAAATCAAATTTGTTGTTAATCCACAAGATATAGATTTTTTTTTTGATGGAAAGAAAAAATATATGAACTAGCAAATATAGTATATGAGATTTACAATATTATTTTTATCGAAAACATTAGAATCTATGCTAGTTGATTGAACTTTTAGCTGCAAATTATCGAAAACAAGATATAGATTCGTATGTAGGATCTTTCATTGTGCAGTACAATTATGAGTCGCCTAAAATTCCGTCTTACTCAAGACTTCGCCATGTGTCAGCTTGTATTGGAATCACTTTTATGTCCAAAATGTATTTTTGGATCAAGTAATAGAGTTGAACTAGCTGTGTATACGCACAACTAGTACAATAATTCTCCCCACTTCTTTGTTCTAAGAGTCATTTCATTTTGAAAATGTAGTTCGGAATTCAGCCTTCGAATTATGTGCACGGACAACAACTTAGTCGAGAAAATTATCGGTTTAGTTTTAAGTGTGTATTTGATGGGATTTCGTTTCTATTTGAATATGATCATCAAATATAGAGTAATAGGTTTTTTTTTTTTTTTTTGATGCATCGAGTACTAGCTAGAATATATTTAGCATATCATATGTATGTAAACCTCAGATGATTCACACTTATTAAGCTGCCGATTCGCCTCGAGCCCTAGAATGAATACTAAGCTCTATCGGTCATATTTGATTGAAAATGAGCATGAACCGTTTCACCTCATTTTATTCATTAATCTCATAATCTATGACAATTCATATGGATAAACTCGAGAAAAGTTCCTCTTTGGTACAAAATTTAACCCATTGACACACGACTCTCTAATGTCTTACAACACTTTTCTATGCACCAAGCCCTGAAGGGCTTGACCTATGTGTGACTTTGTGAGGTTAGAAAATAAGCAAAATTTGTATGCATATATAGTTGGTGCTTATATATAATCTAGAAGCAAAAATAGATTATATATATTTTAGTGCAATTTATACCTTATACTATGATAATTTTACGGTAATTACCTTAACAAAATTCTACAAATTAAAATTAAAATATTTGAGGAAACTAAATTTGAACAAAGTTTACAAGGAAAATATATCTTAATAAGATATTAGTAAGACCACATGCGCGGTGCAATGCTTTGATTTGATTATTTTAACAATACCAAACTTCAAAATAATTAAGAAGCCATTTAAGAAGCCACTCTTATAAACTTTGTACTCATGCGTGTAGTCAAGGAGACAAAGAACGAATCTTTGGAAGCTTTACTTTCTTATAATATATGAGTTCATATTTGTTCACAACATCTTGTTTTCCCGACTTGACATCGTCTATGCACATTTCACTTAGATATAAAAGTAAACTAATTTTGTTGTTTTATGTGTTTTAAATCGGTACATGGAGGTATGGACCACCTTGGTGAGCAATTAATATGAGGGATTTATGAGATTTCAAATGTTTGAACTTGAAATTACAATATCTAGAGGTGGCTTGTCTCTTTTTTAGTTTTTTATTGTCTCAACATTGGAGTATCACTTTTGTGATTTGTATACTAGTCGTGGTGTTCGAGCAATTAAAATTGTACTAAGATTTCACATGAATTAGCACTGTGAGTTGTCAATCTGAGAAAAATGCATTTCTTACTTTCTTGATGACGTTTAATTTTGCGGACTCTGATGAATCTCTACCACGAGGCAAACCTTTCCATTTTGTTTATGGGTGAAAATCGTTTTATCACGATTTCGGTAATTTCGGTGGGTGAGTGAGAAATTGATTCAAACCCTAAACAAATGTCTTGCCGCACGTGAGCACTTTGTAGATTCGAGAAGATCGATACTGTACAAGTCAGGCCTAAACCAAGAAATGACCGTTCCGGACTTGCTTGGTCACAAAGTGGAGGAGAAGGGTTGATTTGGGGAGGAAGCAAAGAAAGGTGTTGAGGAGAGTAGTATCTCGACTTGTATCGAAAGTGAAAGCTTAGGAAGCTTGCAAGAGATGGAAGCTTTTGAGAGCTTGCAAAGTTGCCTTTCCGAGAGTGTAAGTGTAGTATATTTCTCTCGCCGAGACTTGTTATGCAGGTGTAAATAGGTAAGACCTATTTATACAAGTCGAGATCAAACGACACGGCCTCATGAAGGAAGAGAGTAAAGGGTGAAATAATGGGAGGAGGTGGTAGCTTAGCATGGTTTAATGGGTGGCGTTTTCACCATTATTTCCTCTTTTATTTGACCACTTTATTCCTTTTCACGCTTTCTTAATGTGAGCGTAGTGTCTGTTTGCATCTTTGGACGGGCCAAACCAAAACCCTAAAAAGCATCCCCGATTTGTGTTGATGTCTCGAGTGTTGGTTGCATCTTGAGTGCAAATGGCATTTGCTAGTGGCGCGTGTGGCATGTGCCAATGGCATGTGCGGAATGCCTTGGTGGTAGGTTGCACTGGTTTGCAAGTTTTGGCTACCGGCGTGTGCGTTTGGCGTGTGCCAATGGCATGTGCGGAATGCCTTGGTGGTAGGTTGCACGGTTTTGCAAGTTAGGCTACTAGCGTGTGTGTTTGGCATGTGCCAATGGCATGCGTGGCCATTAGGCCGTGACCTTGATAGGGAAACCAGCTAGCGAGCATGTTGGCATGTGCAGTGGCATGCGTGGCCGTTAGAGACCGTGATAAGGAAACTAGCTAGCAAACATGTTGGCATGTGCCAATGGCATGCGGGGCCATTAGGGCCGTGACCTTGATAGGGAAGCTAGCTAGCGAGCATGTTGGCATGTGCCAATGGCATGCGGGGCCGTTAGCCGTGACCTTGATAGGGAAGCTAGCTAGCGATCATGTTGGCATGTGCCAATGGCATGCGGGGCCGTTTAGGGCGTGATAGAAACTAGCTAGCAAACATGTTGGCATGTGCCAATGGCATGCGGGGCCATTAGGCCGTGACCTTGATAGGGAAGCTAGCTAGCGAGCATGTTGGCATGTGCCATGGCATGCGGGGCCGTTAGGGCCGTGACCTTGATAGGGGAAGCTAGCTATGAGCATGTTGGCATGTGCCAATGGCATGCGGGGCCGTTAGGGTAGTGATAGGAAACTAGCTAGCAAGCATGTTGGCATGTGCCAATGGTATGCGGGGCCATTAGGGTGACCTTGATAGGAAGCTAGCTAGCGAGCATGTTGGCATGTGCCAATGGCATGCGGGGCCGTTAGGGCCGTGACCTTGATAGGAAGCTAGCTAGCGAGCATGTTGGCATGTGCCAATGGCACGTGCGGCCATGTTGACCTAGTTGCAAGTCTTACCAAGCCTAGGGCGCTATGTTTGGCGTGGGCCAAAGGCATAGCGGCTTGGAATTATGGCTTGCGACACGTGTTGGCATGTGCCAATGGCACGTCGGCCATGTTGACCTAGTTGCAAGTCTTGCAAGCCTAGGCGCCACGTTTAGCGTGGGCCAAAGGCATAGCGGCTTGGAATTATGGCTTGCGACACGTGTTGGCATGTGCCTATGGCACGTGCGGCCATGTTGACCTAGTTTCATGTTTTGCAAGCCTAGGGCGCTATGTTTGGCGTGGGCCAAAGGCATAGCGGCTTGGAATTATGGCTTGCGACACGTGTTGGCATGTGCCAATGGCACGTGCGGCCATGTTGACCTAGTTGCAAGTCTTGCAAGCCTAGGCGCTATGTTTAGCGTGGGCCAAAAGGCATAACGGCTTAGAAATATGGCTTGCGACACGTGTTGGCATGTGCCAATGGCACGTGCGGCCATGTTGACCTAGTTGCAAGTCTTGCAAGCCTAGGGCGCTATGTTTGGCGTGGGCCAAAGGCATAGCGGCTCGGAATTTTGGCGTTGTTGCCATGGTGCGCAGTATGCGGCTTGTTTTGGCATGGTTGCCATGGTGCATGAGTGCGGCTTGGTTTGGCATGGTTGCCGTGGTGCGCGGTATGCGGCTTGGTTTGGCATGGTTGCCATGGTGCGCGATATGCGGCTTGGTTTGGCATGGTTGCCATGGTGCGCGATATGCGGCTCGGTTTTGAATTAGGGTTACGTATTTGAAAACCCTAACTGGTATTTTGAAAAAATACCCCTATTAATTATTTACACACGAGTTAAATGCTCTTATTCAATGTGTTGCAGGTAACACTAGGTCATGGGGTTTTACGATTTTACCCTTGTCTAAAAAACCACCATCAACATTAAGTCCCTGCAGCTCGGAGCAGGGGGCTTTGTTGCGAGGTAAGCATAAGATGGTGACAAGTATTAACAAAAACCCGTAAAGAAAATTGAAGGAGGCTTGTCGACCTTTATAAATAGGATTTGGGATCCTTGCCTGCGAAGTAGTTTTGCACAAATCGGGAGAGAGGTGGCACAATTGGTGGGCCGGTGCAGCTTGGCGGACTGGGAAGTTGGCGTGAGTTGGAAAGCTGAGTGTGCTTGTTGGTGGGACCGCGCGAAGTGTAGAAGCCGTTCGTGCTTGCGGGCGTGACTTAGGCGGCATTGGGAGGTCGGCGCAATTGGTGGGGCCGGTCCAATCTTGGAGACCATGCTTGCGGCGTGACTTGGGCGGCATTGAGAAGTCGCAATGCGGCGAGACCGGTCCAATCTTGGAAACCATGCTTGCGGGCGTGACTTGGGAAATGGCGTGTCTTTGGCTAGCGAGTGTGCTAGTTGGTGAGGCCGATGTAAACAAGGAGGGAGTTTCTTCCGATAGCAAAGTTTCCTTATCTTGCTTTCCTTCACGTGCGGCTTCAATTAGGGCATTATTCATGCTAAAATGCGGAAGCGTTATGTCTCTCATTGCTTCCTTTCCCTTTTTAAGGTTCGCATTCATATCAGAAAATAATAGCATCGTCTCCTCGTTAGAAAAGGGTTCTTCTTGTTGATTCCCTTTTCCTTTGCTTTGCCCCGGTGCGTTTTCTTCTTCTTCCCTTTTTTTTTTTGCCATCCTCTTTTTGTACGCGTGTGACGGGGATGGAATTTGATCATCTTTCCATTTCTTGCGGTGTATGATGGGATCTTCCGGAGACGGCCGTGCCTTTAAACTTTTGGGAAAGGACTTGAGAATCGGCGGAGATCGATCTTCTTCTCTTGAGGAGGTATCGGTCGGGGTTGAATCCTTGTTCCATGAAGCTAATGAAATTATTAAGGACCTCCCTCCCATCTATCCCTACGAAGAACAGTGCACGTTTGGACCCCCTTGGGTTCGAGCGGACGCGGAGGAGAACGCCACGGTTCTCGATTTTGATGTGGATGAATCAACAAACTTTCTTCGAAGCGTCCCAATGAGAAAACTCTCGAAAGAGCGTATGATAGAAGCGAGACAACCTTTGAAGTTGATGCCAAAGGTGTTATTGGCGATCTGGAGGCGTCATGGTGGCGTATGCTGGAATAGTTGTCGGGAGGACAACTGTGCTGCTTTGCTGGGCAGCTGCTTCGGGATGGGATGTTAAGGTTCTGCATTGCTAAAGCTGGCTGAGTGGAACCTTTGTTGCCAGAAGGATTCTTTGAAATGCTTGAAGATAGCTTTGCTCAAGAGACTTGCGCTCCGTCCTTTGAGGGCTAGTTCCTCCTTTTGTTTTTGCATTTGGGCATTTAGTTCTGATGTTTTTCCCTTCTCTCTTTTTTTTGTAAACACATCTTTCCCTTCTTCTTCATCGATAAACCTTTTGCTTCATATATATATATTTTTGAAAGGGGTTGTGGTATGATGGCTGCAATGGTTTTTGGGTTCTTCGATGTATTTCTCGATATACGAAGGATTCGCTCAGGAAGAGATATATTTTATTTATTTATTTATTTATTTTTTTTTTGACAAAGGGTAGATCTCAGGGAAAAAATACAAGCGGTGTATTCATCCTGGGAAAGTCACAACTATTAAAGAGGAAATATTCAAAGGAAATGCTTGAAAAGGGAATGATTGGGAAATCTGACATTTTAGGGTTGGATTCCTTGAGCCATCGCGAGTGAACTATCACGCCTTCAGGTGTGTCGGTATTGATGAGCTTGCAATATCCTCCCAAGGGTATCCATGACAGTGTAAGCTCGCCTTCACCTTCCTCGGGCAAATCCATCTTTCTTTGTCATCCTCCCAACTTGAAGCGAGCTTTCCTTAATCCTTTTATATCGTTGAAAGCGGGTTGGCGTCGTGTAACCGGTTGAGCCTTGGCTTCGTTGGTTTCGCTATTGGCTTCCAAGCTTCTTGCAAAGTGTTCGAATGGTCCAGCTCCCCATTCACATTTTTGACAGCGTTCGTCTGTTGGTTGTTCTTAGGAGTCCCCATGACAGATTAGGGGAAAGAAAAGGTCGGTTCGAGAAAAGGTTGCTCGGTCAGACTTACTTGCATTTGAAAATCATGGGCTAGCGCCAACGGTCCCTCTTCGGACGCTTGGGTTCCTTGATAGCTCGTTGATGTGATAACTTGCGTGGGGACGATTTCTGCTTGGGAATCCCTTCGGGGCGGGGATGTCGGCGAGAGGGTGTCCTTGATTTGCCTTGTTGTCGAGTGCCCATAAGCGTCCCAAAATCATGTCATGATCTAGTTCTTTGACGATGTGGAACTTC
>JAJJWW010000905.1:0-21860 GCA_023531295.1 Papaver armeniacum
GGTGATGAGTGCCAAATAGTGCATATTTATACACCTTTTTATTGGCATTTTACTCATCTTTTGCGCTTAGAATCGATATTATCCCAGTTCTGTGTTTTCTTTGTTTTCATGAATAAATATTTGTTTTAATTAATTTTGTATTTTTAGGTACTAAATAAAGTGGGAGAATACGAGGGCCAAAAGAGCGAAGAAGTGGAGTCGAGCATCTATGGAGCGGATAGCCAAAGCCCGCGCGCGAATCGGTTGCAACCAACAAGGAAGACATGGGCTAGAGCTACCCACGACCGGATCCGAGCCCGCTCACTACGAGCCGTCAAGATCTCGCCTGGCTACATCCAATCTGTCGCTCCATCGCTTACATCTATCTCTCGATGATCCGTACAACACCGGATCCACCGAGACCGGCTACCATTCTCGTCCGTTCGGATCTTCCCGCTAAATCCTACGCTCGGTGCGGCGTTCCCATCCAAACTTTGCTACGCACCTCAACGAAATCCCTAACCCTATCTACCCACTCGACCAAACCCCATTCTCCTATCCATCTTCTCTTTCTTCTCCTCTCCCATCACTTTCACGGCCGAGCCCTGCTCCGCCATCTCCCGACCATCTTCTCGCAACACCATCTCCTCCATCATCTCACCTTCCTGCCATAACCACCCATTTGCTGCAGTAGCACCCTCTCACAGAGAGCTAGATTTCTCTCATAGCTTCTCTCAAACCTAGAAGCTAATTTAGAGAAAACTAGATCTAGGGTTGCCAACCACCACGCATGGCGTCTCGAGCCGCCGATTTGAAAAGAAGGAGCGAGTTGGAGCGACACGGGTTTGAATTATTTACTTTTTATTTTCTGTTTTTAATCAAATTTAGGGTTTGGGTGTTTCGGGGGAGGCATGTATAAATAAGAACTGGCCTGTGATGTTTTAGGGGCACGCCTGGATTAGCCGGAGTGTCAATTTAGGTTTATTTTCTGTTTTAATCATGTTTTAATTTTGTTGTTAGGGTTTCAATGAAACCCCGATTCCTTGTGTTGAAACTCTGTTGAATGTCTTAAGAATTTAATGTTATTAGATAGCTTCGAATTCTAAACACCTTAACCCAGTTCTCTCACAGTGCATGCCAACGCCATGGATGCACTGTAGTTAGGTCAATACTGTGTTGAAAGTGTTTCAGCCTTTGCTTCCATTCTTAATGCTAATACCCCTGACTAGTTGTTCTTAATTAGACAACTAGTACTTAGGATTAGTACATTAGCCGATATTTGAAATATCATTAGGTGAAACCCTTAAGATGAGTGGTAGAATTGACAATCTTCGCTCATCGACATAGGAATAAGACACTTAACTTAGTTGAAAGCACAATAGGGTCGAGGAGGATTTGAAGACCCAGACAACCCCTTCCTGTTTGTTTGCCTTAGCTTAGGTTCATTGTCACTACACTACATCTCACTAGTTTGCAAAACATCTTGTTTCACCATCTGTTGTCACTTGTTACGTCACTAGAATTCAGTTAGCAAGCCTTGATCATATAAGAGCACACCCTCGTCTCTGTGGATCGACTCGTACGTGCCCAGTTCTACAACCAGACACCGTGCACTTGCGGTATCACCGTAGGCCATAAATTAGACACATCTTCGGGCCTACCAAGTTTTTGGCGCCGTTGCCGGGGACTTGGCGTGTGCCTTGTTGACTGTTGGCTTGCTTTACTGAGTTTCATTCTATTCCCTGTACATACTCACCGTGCATTGTCATCTTTAACCCTGTATTAGTGTAATATAGTTGTTCTCTATTGTTTACATCTTCTTTGTTTTTGCATCTTTATACGTAGCTATAACTTAGTGTAGCTTGTATTGCATATTGTCACTACTGTTCTCTTATATTTGCTCATCTTCATCCATACGCATCTTAGCTTTGTAGTCTAGTTAGTTCATTTGTGTTACCGTAGTCTAGTTAGTTCATTTGCTCTTGCATCTTAGTGTTACTGTAACTACTATTCCCCTGACAGTCAAGATACTCTCGATGTGCGGTGTTAATATTCAAATCCTTAAACTTCACTGTACATTTCGTGAACTGAAACTCTATCTTGAGTAACAGTGCTTGTGCTTTGTGGTCTTCTTGAGCAAACCAAGGAAGGAGAAAAAGGAGCAGCAAAGCCATTGGTGAATGCCTAAACCCGGTGTTATCTTTGGCGGTTTGTATCTCAAACCTTGCACGAATGAATGATGGCATGCTAGGCATTGAATGTGAATGAGCTATACTCTACCATGTATCCACGAACACAACTGTGCAAACTATAACCTCAACTCACCCTGTTGACACTTTGTTTCATGATAAGAGTGTTGTAAGAGAGCTGAAAATTACTTGTCTGAATAATTTATGGTCAATTTGTTGCATCTGTAAAGTTGTAAAGCTACATTGAGCTAATTTGTTAACCTACATGATGTTGCGAATGAGAAACCATGTTAATGGATGAAGACCTATGCTCTCTGTGTCATTTCTGAGTAGCTTGCTGATCTGTGCATCATATCATCTGTGCATCTGCCTTGCATCTTCACACATGGTTTGTGAAATTTGAGTCGCATGCTGACCCATTAAATCTAGTTGCTCTGCCTTGGTTGATTACCATTAATGCTTAACTCTGAACTAGGTGCCAGGGTATCTTTGAGCATTGCTTGTGTAAAGAGGAGTCAACTGAACTAGTTGCCTCCCCACTTTAAACCCCAGCCCTGAGCCAAGCTCCACGGCCCCCGAAGGCTGAGCTTGTCTTTGTAACTTGGATAGCCTTAGCTCCCACGCCACGTGTGCACGGCTCCATCCCCACAGTGTTGAGCTTGTCTTGCTGGTTAGCCTAGGTTAGTGTAGCCGCATAACCTTTGCCAAGCCGCTAAGCTAACCTGAAGAACAAAAGAAAAAGTGCAAACTTGAGGTTAGTAAGTGCATAGTGTAATTCCTGTGCTTGTATGCAAACCTTGAGTGTTGTGTGGTATTGCGAAAACCCTGAGTGGAAACCCTGTGAGTCATCTTTCTTCTTTAGAAGCGCCATTCGACTGTTGAGATTCGTGCATGTTAGTGATTTGCTTCGTTGATAAATCTGCCATTATTACTCGTTCCCGCAGCTCATGACACCCATGCTTGCATAATTTTGATACTCTCGACCTATTGAGAGTTGAAATGCCGTCCGCACTCTTGTGTGAGTACATTGCTGGACTATTTGCTATAACCACCTTAGTCTCATCTCGCCCTATGTGTGCATTGTTACGTGCAATTTGTAAACTCCATCTGCTCACTTGCTAGCCCACTTGAAACTAGCTTGTGAAAAATCGAGTTGAAGTCAATCGAGATAGTTGACATCAACCTGCATCAATTGTGATCTTGGTGAGCATCCTTGTTTGTGAATGTGTGAACCATCTCGTGCATTTTGAGCATTGTGTTGTTTAAACCATTGTGCAACACATACATCTGTGAGCCATGCGCCATTTGCATGAGCCCTAAGCCCCGTTGAGCCACCCTCCAGCCCCACTGGTACAGGGCTTTGTTGCAACTTGGCACGACCAAATTAAGCACATAACCTTGTGCTTGAGTCGTGGTTCATGCATTGCCGTAGCTGTGCACACAGCCGAGTGGCGAGTTGCCAACTCGTGGCCCGCAAAACTTGCTCACCACCGGCTGGGCAATTTGCCTTCAACCCTTCTTCTTTGGGCATCACAAAAGCTGTTTGTTTAAAGCTAAACCCACTTCTAGGCTTGCACATATAACCGAGGCCAGTCTGTTTAGGGGTCATTACACCCACCATTTGGCTGCACTTGTTAACCAAACTTGGGCTTACACCGGTGAGCCCAACTCAACCCAACACGGGTGCCAAGCCTTCTTGTCTGTTGGGCTAATCGAACCAGGCTAACATAAGCCACCTGCTGGGCTTAAACCAAACCAAGACCCACCACTGTTGGGCTTTGCACTTAACCATCAGCCCACATAACTAAACCATAAGCCTCTCTCTGTGGGCTCTGCTCACTCCGGGCCGCACAAAAACTCGCCCAACTCAATTCATTTGGGCCGGACCATCTAGGCTAGAACCTCTACTTCGAGCCGAGACCATGCAGGCTGCTTAGGCTAAACCTATTAGCTGGGCCGTGCAACCAATCCGGGCCATTTAACTTGTTGAAATTTGAACACTTTCACTTGGCTAACTCAACCTAAGTTTTGCAAACACTTTGGGCTGCAACCACACATAATCCCAATAAACCAAACTGAATCCCAATCAACCAAAATCAAATCCCAATAAACCAAAACCCAACAAAACCAAATGAAACCCAATAAACCAAACCAACCCCACCAAAACCAAAATTAGATTGTGAGTTCAATTTGAGAGCTAGACCATGTCAGGATTTTGGTCTGCATCTGGGGATGGAAACAAATCCCTTAGAGAGCGTGCTTACGGGCACGCTTCACGAGATGAACCCCCACATACCATAGTGATTTTAGAGAATTTTATGCGCCTTCTCGGGGCCACGACCTCACATACCCTAATCACTATGAGCACATGTATCATCCATCACGGGTTTGAGAATGAACACTCTCCTCATACCCGGTCATCACTTTTAGATCAATTAGAGGCTCGACTATACGCTTTAGATAGGCAATGCAGCTTTAGAAAGGCAATCGTCGAATCTAGTTTTTCTAGGCAATATGAAAGCATGCTTGCACCTTATGTGGTGGCTTAGACCACCTATTTGAATAATGTTATATCTTGCATGATTTTAGACAATCTAGGGAAAACCATGATAATCCAATGAACGAAGTGTCTAGAAGTGACTATTGGGACCATAATCAGCTTTGCACACATGTATCATTCACCACAGTGGGGAGATGAACAATTTTATACTCCCCCAACTCCTAGTTTGCAATCAACAATGGATACACTCATGGAGCTAAATACTAGGCTTGAAATGAATGCAATGCATGACCATCCACATAGCAACATGTTTGAACTTCCCTTCTCTAGTGAACCTCATGCACAAGCATACATTGAATATCCATATGAGGAATGCATACCCACTAGTGAAGACTCTCCTTTCATTGAACAACATAATGAAATTTTAGAATTGAATCAAAACCTTGCGCAAAGGTTTGAGAGTTTAGAACTCAAATTGAGTCAAATCTGTGATGCACTAAATGAGGAGAGGGAGGAATTTCAGGGTGAAATGCAGTTCTATGATGATGATGATGAATATGAATATGAAGAGCATGAGTATTTTGAAAATGTAATAGAATCTTTAGGTTCAGAGACATTAAGTGTCTCTCCTTTGAACCCTATGAATGATGCCTCTTCTGATATTCATACATGTGATGTTGATGTGGAACCTGTGGATTTGTTTTGTAAAAATGAACATGATTTACCCTCTTTTGACTTTAGGAAAGTGTGTGATGGTGCCAATGATTTTATAAATGAAAACAACTTAGATGCACCTAACCTCTCTCCTGAGTCACAAATTGAAACTCCTTCACCAAACCTAGGTGTAGTTTGTCACAAAATTGCAAAACCAACTTTTCTGAAAATGCCTAACTTAGGCCTAGAACTTTGTGCTTCCCAAGTCCTCTTGGACTATTTTGCATCAAAGTATAACACTCTTAAGGAGCCACGGTTGGAATATGTATGTCACTTTTGTAATTAGCAAAACTCATTTTGAGTTAGACCTTTTGCATGATGTACCTTTAAAATTGCAAGACTTTGTGCTTTCAAACGCACCCATTCCCAAGTTTAGGTTTGGGGGAAACTCCTTCACATCTACAGTCTTACTTGCACTCTCATTTTATTTTTGTGTAAAAATTTGTTAATGTGTGTACATATCGTCTTTTGGGTTGATCCTCAACTCTTTAGATTTGTTGGTTTATGGTGAATTTTCATTGTATATATCCGGTAGGACTTGTTAAATTTTCTTTTCTTGATTCGGTTGAGTCTTCTTGCACATATATTATCTAATCCGATATGATCTCCGTTGAGAATATTGGATTCTAGCCTTGACGAATGAAGCTCAACCTTGCTCCCGTAGACATTAGGTAATCTCTTCCCTTTTATCTTTTCAAAGCATAGTTCTCATGGTATGTGACTGTTTAATTTTTCCTATCTGTTGACACATTGAGGACAATGTTTGATTTAGGTTTGGGGTGTGATTTGCATTTAGAGTTTTTAGCCTTTTATTTCACCTTTTATTTTAAAAAAAAAAAAAAAAAAAAAAAAAAAAAAAAAAAAAAAAAAACTCTTTTTGTAAAACCTCCAACTTTTAGAGATTTTAGAGTCACTAGCATGCTTTTAGCTATGTTTACATAGAGATTCGACAAAAATAACGAACTTGGAAGTCTTGGGAGAACGCAATCGGGTTTCTTAGTTGATTAGAGCGTTAAAGTTGGATTTAACCATACTGAGGGGCGAATTAGGTCTTTGTTTAGATATTCGGTAGTAGAATTGTGATCAACCATAGTGGAGACTACCCATTTTACATCAAGCGAGTCACAGACCTTCACTCTTTGTGACTTTCTAGAAAAGCTTTTAGAGTGTGTGTCACCGTACGTCAATTCGGGTAGGAATGGTGAGCTACCCAACTTCGCACCACTTTCAGCACTACTTTTGATCTCTTGAGTGCTAATTAGTCAATCATGAGGGTAACGTCTAAAGATGAAAACTCCTTCTAAATACCGATTTGTAGTTAGCATCACTCTCTCTCTCAATCAGCAAGACCCATAGAAACACATCATCACAAGAGGACCGAGAATCGGAATATTGAAAGAAAAGTTGAGATAGTCCAAGGTTTATATGCAACAAAACAAAGAAAAGAAAATAAGATGAGAATTAATGAAGTTTGTTAAAAATTGAGTTTATCGTTTTATTGTAACCAAAAAAAAAAAAAAAAAAAAAAAAAAAAAATTATTAAGTTTTTGTGAAGTTCAGAAGTTCGTAGTCACCAGAGCAACAACTTCCACTCCTTCATCAGGACGAGGAGCCGGAGGGGCGAGAGGAGGACCATCTCCCATTACCATTGCAGACTTGATGGAAAACCCCTGGAGCCAACAAGGGATGCATTCAACGCACCGGAAAAGATACTTCAACGGCACGGACCTACATGGACTCGATCAAATAAGCGACATCGGATATGAGTGGTCTGTCATGGAGGCTCTTACACCTGGGACCGATCCTCACAACGATCTTCCTCAAGTCAATAGTTTCACTATGAACCAAAGGCCGGTGGATTGGGAAGCGGTTTTCTCTAGTGGAAAGTTTATGCAAACTTTCACACCTCTCAAAGAATCGGCGCGCGGAGCGTTTTCTTTGCAATCAACCGAGAGGAAGGTCACGACCGTGACCTACATGTTACCGCACACATCAAGGGTTAGGAGTTGAAGAGCCCTCATCGACACGGGAGCATCTTCGAATGTGATTACGCTCAAGACTCTCCAGACATCCAAGGTTAGTCCATGCAAGATTGTACGACCCAGCCCACCACAATGACAGACTTCGAAGGAAATCAGACCCGAAGATATACGGAGTACGTCAATTTAAATTTATCAGTAGGACCCGTTCGATCGAAGGTGAAATTTGAAGTCATAGAAAGGGAACCGGACTACCATATGATATTAGGGAGACCATGGCTTCACGACAATAAGGTCATCTCTTCAACATATCACCAGTGCCTGAAGACCATACTAAATGAGGAAGTCATCCGTATTCCTGCGTCATTGTCTCCGTATGCACCGATATGCGGAGTGGAACTATTTGAGTCGAAAGAAGCTCCGCGAGAAAAAGGGCGAGGCAAAATCTGTGCACCCCACTACCCACGTGGGCTTCAATCCAGGAGGAAGACCGACTTACACCACTGGAGGCCAAATACCACAACGCACGTTCTATAATGAGGCGTCCATCTCTATCCGGTGAGACTTCAACTCATGCTCACACCAAAAGAGGACGCACTTTCGAGGCGAAACGTGATCAGAAGGGGAGAACAATATCCGGCGCCATTGTTAGCAATTAGCGGTGAGAGGCGGAACCCAGTCTCTCCGCCCAATTGAATGCTGCAAGAACGACGGAATACAAGAGGAGGTACCAGACGCCCCGCAGCAACTACAAGATGGAACCAATTCCACAACTGACGAACTCGAGACTGTTAACATCGGGAATGAAGAATCTCCCAGGCCGGTCTCTATCAGTTCGACGACGTCCCTGAGTACGAACGTACGAGTCTTGTTCAACTACTCAAGGAGTACCAAGATGTGTTCGCCTGGACATACGAGGAAATGCCTGGTCTGGATGAAAAATTGGTCACCCATCATCTACATGTCATACCTGGACCCAAGTCGGTTAAACGGTTGTAGTTCAGGCACGAGGAAAATGGATAAATCAGGTGCTGCATAGACTTCAGAGACTTGAACGAGTCTTTGCTCCAAAACGATCCTCCTCTACCTAACATCGACATGTTAGTAGATGCAACCGGAGGACACGGCATGTTCTCCTCCATGGATGGATGTAGCGACTACAACCAGATAAGGATGTACGAGCATGATGCAAGTAAGATTGCTTTTCGAACTCCTCTCAGAAAATTTTATTATACCATACTACCATTTGGTTTAAAGAGTGCGGTGCAACGTATCAACGCTACATGACGGTAATCTTCCACTTTGGGCCGATACCTCAAGGGAGCAGCCTCAAGAAGATAACGATGTCCAACCGTCATATCGAGCAAGATCGGGCGAGTTACTCACATCGAGGCAGTGGTCGAACAAGATCCGGGTGAGTCACTTTATCAGACAGCGGTACATGTCTATCACGCTATATTGGAGAATCCGCGCTTTTGGTCATCCTCTGGAGCTGTTGAACGCTCATCTACAACAACATATGCCCTGATAGAAAGAACCAGGTGATGAGTGCCAAATAGTGCATATTTATACACCTTTTTATTGGCATTTTACTCATCTTTTGCGCTTAGAATCAGATATTATCCCAGATTCTGTGTTTTCTTTGTTTTCATGAATAAATATTTGTTTTAATTAATTTTGTATTTTTAGGTACTAAATAAAGTCCGGAGAATCTGAGGAGCCAAAAGAGCGAAGAATAGGAGTCGAGCATCTATGGAGCAGATAGCCAAAGCCGCGCGCGAATCGGTTGCAACCCAACAAGGAAGACATGGGCTAGAGCTACCCACGAGCCGGATCCGAGCCCGCTCACTCGGCCGTCAAGATCTCGCCTGGCTACATCCAACTGCCGCTCCATCGCTTACATCTATCTCTCGATGATCCCGTACAACACCAGATCACACCGAGACCAGAAGCTACCATTCTCGTCCGTTCGAGATCTTCCCGACTAAATCCTACGCTCGGTGCGGCGTTCCCATCAAACTTTGCTACGCTTTGCCTCACGAAATCCCTAACCCTATACTACCCACTCGACCAAACCCCATTCTCCTATCCATCTTCTCTTTCTTCTCCTCTCCCGTCACTTTCACAGAGCAGAGCTCTGCTCCGC
Organism: Papaver armeniacum; assembly: GCA_023531295.1. Classification (NCBI taxonomy): domain Eukaryota; kingdom Viridiplantae; phylum Streptophyta; class Magnoliopsida; order Ranunculales; family Papaveraceae; genus Papaver; species Papaver armeniacum. The sequence continues at coordinate 9,508 of JAJJWW010000905.1, forward strand.
CATCTCCCCGACCATCTTCTGCAACACCATCTCCTCCATCATCTCACCTTCCCTGCCATAACCACCCACTGCACAGCCGCACCCTCTCTAGAGCTAGATTTCTCTCACTTAGCTTCTCTCAAACCTAGAAGCTAATTTAGAGAAAACTAGATCTAGGGTTAGCCAACCACCACGCATGGCGTCTCAGAGCCGATTGACGGAAGAAGGAGCGAGTTGGGCGACACGGGTTTGAATTATTTACTTTTTATTTTCTGTTTTTAATCAAATTTAGGGTTTGGGTGTTTTCAGGGGAGGCATGTATAAATAAGAACTGGCCTGTGATGTTTTAGGGGCACGCCTGGATTAGCCGGAGTGTCAATTTAGGTTTATTTTCTGTTTTAATCATGTTTTAATTTTGTTGTTAGGGTTTCAATGAAACCCTGATTCCAAACTGTGTTGAAACTCTGTTGAATGTCTTAAGAATTTAATGTTATTAGATAGCTTCGAATTCTAAACACCTTAACCGATTCTCTCACAAGTGCATGCCAACGCCATGGATGCCTTTGTAGTTAGGTCAATACTTGTGTTGAAAGTGTTTCAGCCTTTGCTTCCATTCTTAATGCTAATACCCACGACTAGTTGTTCTTAATTAGACAACTAGTACTTAGGATTAGTACATTAGGCGATATTTGAAATATCATTAGGTGAAACCCTTAAGATGAGTGGTAGAATTGACAATCTTCACTCATCTGACATAGGAATAAGACACTTAACTTAGTTGAAAGCACAATAGGGGTCAGAGGAGGATTTGAAGACCCAGCAACCCCTTCCTCACTGTTTGCCTTAGCTTAGGTTCATTGTCACTACACTACATCTCAGCCGTTTCGGCAAAACATCTTGTTTCACCATCTGTTGTCACTTGTTACGTCACTAGAATTCAGTTAGCAAGCCTTGATCATATAAGAGCACACCCTCGTCTCTGTGGATCGACTCGTACGTGCCCAGTTCTACAACCAGACACCGTGCACTTGTGGTATCACCGTAGGCCATAAATTAGACACATCTTCGGGCCTACCACCAGGCCTGCCGGAAGAGCCTCATAATGTTTGTAGGGGCATATATCTCACCAACAGGCGATACAACATTCAGCCTTCTGTAAGCAGTTCCTTGAAGCAGCAAGAGGAAAACCACCAAGATACAACATCCTACGCGTCCATCAACTCCAACTCCAGTACCACATGCACGAATCCCACAATGATGAAACAACGTCCAAGATATTCCATACCTGGCTCGACAACAACCACTACGAACAAACCATGTAAACCACACTTGGGGACTGAGGCTCAACATGAAGTTCCTTCACCGTCAGTCAAGGAATTCTTCAACATGAGAGATGTGGTCAGTCAAGAAGCATGGAATTCGCAAGGGTAAATCGAACTAAAGAGGGAAACACTTCAACACTCCCTCTAGCAGAAGCTGCTTTAATGATCTATTCAAGAGCCGCCTCAACGCTCTCTCTCTGGACCACGTTCGCCCGAGAATCCTTGTTCAACACTCTCTCCAGGATCCACCTCCACCGAAACCACTTTAACATCCTTATTATTCAACATACGTCTCATCCATCCTTCGTAAGAACCAGTGGAGTATGGAAAATCTTGAAGTCAATAGGAGAAGGCGGATATTCGTTTCTCCAGGAGACAAAATCTCATCACAAGTCTTGAAGAAGAAAATGGATCGGCTTCCATATTTTACGAATCAAAAAGCGAGGACTATCTTATGAGAAGGATGTTTTCTAATGTTTGGAAAGCGAGGTGAACAACTCATCATCAATGTTCGGCATATCTTTGAAGCTGTCAACACTTCCCGACTTGGCACGACATTATCTCCGAGAAGACATCTCAACGGGAGTTCTTTTATTCAGTCCACAATGAAAATAGGAGTTAGAACTTGTATGAAAAACACATGAGGCGTGTAGTCACACATGACAAGATACAACCCACGTTGAAATACACAAAAGCTGGGATTGGGTCCAAACACCAAAGTATCAACTCAAGTTTCAAGTCAGTACAAGTTTCAAGTCACGGTATTGGTTTCAAGTCCGGTACAAGTTTCAAGTCCGGTATAAGTTTCAAGTCCGGTACAAGTTTCAAGTCCGGTATTGCTCAAGTTTAAAGTCCGGTGTTGGTCAAGGGCACAAGGCTGGTATTGCTCAAGTCACAAGGCTGGTGTTAATCAGGACATAAGGCCGGTATAATAGGCGCACACAGCAGGGCCGATTTTAGTCGAAGCACAGGGCCGACGTTTGAAACATGTACATAGTGGACCCACGTTTAACCGAAGCAGACACAACAAGCCCACGTTCAACGAAGCAGACGCAATAACCCCTCGGCCTAATCAGGCATAGCAAGGTCGATCTGGCAAGACCGACATTCAAACGGAGCAAGCACGGAGCGGGCCCTCGACTGAAGCAGGCATAACAAGGTCGATCGAAGCGAGGCAAGACCAGATATCATGCTGGGGAATACTCTCCTGGACGCCTCTTGAACGCCGCATGCTCAGGGACGGGATGACCCGTCTCTCACGGTAACATCTAACATTGTCTCATATGTTTTATCTTTAATTGTCACCATCTTATGCCTACCACACAATAGTGTAACCATTGTGTGCTAGGCGGGAATTAATGTTAATGGTGGATTTTCATTCAATGTTAAATTTGTAAAAAACCGGAAAAAATTATGCGCTGACATCTTGTAAAAGATAAAGCCATTTATAAGTGTTGGATACTCCCTCACTTAATTCACCAAGAATGGAGCATGTGGCAACAATCCCATTCTGTGAATACGTGAAATTCCTCCAGGTTGGAGCATGTGGCAACAATCCCTTCCTGTGAATTTCATATCAGCCTTGTATTTCGATTACTCATTATCGGTGTGGCATGACGACCCGAGTGTTACTCTTACTGAGTAACACGAACCTCCAAGCACTATAATGAAACCATGTCTGAAATACCCGTACAGGTGACTCTCGGTGTGTTATACTAGCCGATTGAGCCCCTCTCGGTGTGTTATACTAGCCGATTGAGCATCCGGACTGACCATATCGATCCAGGATATGATCGATCGCAGATCATCCAACTCCATAAGCATGATTGGATGACCCCGGATCAATTCCATCACCCCCAAGCAGGTATGGAATACCCACGGCCGACCCGCATGGTCGGTCATTGGCCTAACTTGCCAAGAAACCGTTCATACCAAGCATTATGGATGGAAAACCCTAAATTAGGGTTTGCGGCATATTACATGTGTCGCAAAAGCGGTCTCAACCATCCATCTTCGCGGTATAGATGGAGGTGTAGATGTAGACTCAAAGGGCCCAGAGCATGTCAACACGATTACGTGTGGGCCGCTTACACACTTGACCAATCGGTCAAGACCAACCATACTTGGTTGCAACAAATTCGTACGCCCAAAGAGAGCATGGTGCACGGCTTTGAAAGCCAAAATTAGGGTTTCAAGCCATCACGCGCGTCCATCTTCTCCGGCACGAATGGAGGGTCCAGATTAGATTAGCGAGGCCGGTCATACCAACATGACCACAGTGGGCCCCATCTACCTCCTCATGTGTTCGGCCAAGGCATACCATGCACGGCTATCCCAAACCGATCCTCCCAAACTTGCGTGGTTACACTTCCCAAATTGCAAAGGCGATCTCGACCACTCAACTTCCTTCAGGACGATTTGAGTGGCTTAGATCACGTTTTCATGGGATAGTCGGTATAGGTGTGAACACCAGCCTACCATCTACACGCTGGTATGATCGACCAAGACCGACCAAGAGGGGTCGTCTTGAAACGCGTGCCCAAACTAGGGATGTCACGTGACCGGTTGTCAGCCGACACAAATATAAATTACACTTTCTTACTACTCAAAATATATTATGAAGCAAGGGCAAGAAAGGATCGTTCCCGCAGAGAGGTCTTGGTTGTCAATATGTTATGGTTTCCTCTATAAAACACCGAGGATTTTCTGATTTTTATAAACGGAAATAAGTAAAAGCAAAACAAATAGAAGTAAACACGCAAATCAAGGATGTGAAAATATTGGATAAAGGTTTCATCTTCAATTGTAAACAAGTTTATGAATATATGAATAGAATTCGTATTTAATCTCGCTATCATCAAAAGCCATAGAATACCTTATTGCAAGAATACTCCGTAATTTCCTAATTCATCAACACACACATTTTTGCGTATGTGAATTCTACCTAAAGAATAACCTAACGCCTTGCGCTAATCAAGTTCAATTCCTAGGAGCATTAAGTTTCAGAAATAGGCTAATCAATGCAATTGTAATACATTGCGCAAACAATTCGAACAAAGGTCAATTTCTACATATGACTACAAGGATGTATCACTACAACCTAGAATCATATCATGCTACTCGTATTCAAGGTAATCGCTCGATGATGAACCCTAAAATATCTATAGATATGGATGTGAGTTCAATCAATTCTAGACTTAACTAAACAAACATTCAATCATATTGCAATACATCAATCATGCAATTATTATAACCCGTAGAAATCATACGATAATATTGAGAGAAAACTAATTCATAAAAATCATAACTTGTTTTCAAAATCCAACTACATCTTTAACCAATAATAAGAACTTAGTTACTTGTGTTTTTGGAAATCATCACAAAGAGTTTAGAAGAACCTATCATGTGAAACCCTAGAACCAAAGTAGAAGTCTCCCTCCTGGAGATATTAGGTTTTAAAGAAAGACTCTTCTATTTATATGTTTCTTCAATTCCAAAAGGATACTCTTTTCCAAATTTAGGTCTTCTCAAAACCCATCTCCAAGTGGTCCACCAAGCCCATGTGTGAGGAATACCCATGTAGAAAATATGTCCAAAAACCGTCGACGGAAAACTGGGTTCATGGCCGGAACTTGGCCGGAAAAGTCGCCGGCAAACATCTCAGGTGACCGGCAAAGTCAAACCGGTCACAGTCAAGTCGGGTCAACTCGGTCAGACCGAGTCAGGTGGTCTAGTCAGAAGTCAGGCCGAGTCAACACCGATTCAGAGAGTCAACTCAGTGAGTCAGACCTGAGTCAGTCATCCATCTGAGTCAGGATCTGAGTCACCTTGGCCTAGTTTTTATGTTGCACCAGGATGGTGCATCACCACTTTACTTCCAGCCATAGTGGCCTGCACCTTCTCACTAAATTAGCTCAACTTGCCAATCCTGCAAGTGACTACCCCATGCCAATCAACACTAGTAGTACTAACTATTCTCTCCCTGTTCTTCATATCATCCATACCCATATCCTGTAGCTTCACATACATAGCACCATTGCTTGCAGCTTCAAAATCTGACTTCTAAAGCATCAGACCCACTGCAACAGTAACAGCATCACCATTCTCTTGTATCCCAGCAAAGCCGCAGCACCATCATCTTCATCCTGCACTTCTTCATTTGGCTGGTGCAAGCCTGCAATCACCAGCTCTTCCTCCTGCCAATCATCTTAACACCACCTACAGCTGCAATTTCAGCATTTCCTTGAGCCTCTCCCTATAAATCTACATCCAAGCAAAACCCTGCAATTCCATCTCACTGCAGCTCAAACAATTCCATTAGCAGCAGCTCAAGCTTCTGAGTCCAGCCTGCAACCTCATGAGCAACAATCAACAATGCCTTGCTCTCGCTTCCAATTCAAACCGGTTGCACCCACATACATCCCATATCCTTCATACTAACAGCAACTGCAATCTCAGCTCCAGTACATCACTCCATCGCTGCACTTAACACCTGCCAAATGCAACTCTATCGTGCAGTGCGCTCTCAGCTCCAACAGCTGCTTCACCAATTCTATCGCCACTTTCCGCAGCTTCATGTTCACCTGCAATTCTCAATGGCTGCAACTACCAGCTCAGGCCAAATTCACAGCCAACTTATGCATCTTTGCAACCCTCCTAAGCATTCACATAACCAGAATCGAGCCATTCTTCATAATAGCAGCGAAACCCATTGTAGCCTCTTCATCAACACCAGATCTCCTTTGTAATATCCATCAGAGTTCCCAGCTTCCCTGCAAACTCATTGCATCAGACTTGCACACCTCTATTCACCTCATGCCATTACTAGCAGCAACATTCTCCTTTTCAGCTCCACATAACAGCAGCTCAGCCATGAACTACCATCTCCAGTACCCTCAATACCAGCTCCAACAACCTGCAATGTTAACTCTTTGAAAAGCCAATTTTCCATTCTGCCAATTTGTTTCTCTGCAATCACCCATTCTTCCTCCATAACTCAGCCACTTAAGCCTTTTACCGAACATGTTATGAGCATGAAACTTGTAACTGAGAGCTAGCAAAGTTTGTTGTTGTATGAGCTCTCTTTCAACCTGTAATTACGCATTCATTCACAACCCATCATTATTAATCATTCAAACTTCTTCCAGGACCCTTAAACTAGACTCAATCATCACCATTACTTCCATAATCAATCATCTCCTCAAATCTCCAACATCTGGTCTTAATTGCTCCAATACAACCTTCAATCCATCACCACCAGATTCTACCAATTCAACCACTGAGAGCATCAGTACTCGAAATCACTCAAACCCATCTCAGTAAACAATATAGTTCTTCTCGATTCAGTTTCTGAAATCATCAAAACCCTGATTTCTTCTATCTTCCATTTCAATCTCAAAAACCCATCAGAACCACCATTCAATCGAGAACAGCAACATCAAACTTGAAAGCCCCGTTAACCTCTACTGATTCTTTGAATTTCAGGTCACTTAGCATCTCTCGATCAACAGCAGCATTCCTTCCTCTTATCAGGTGAACAATGGTTGAGAGAAATGAGAACCTCTCAAGATGTAGGGTTTGGATAACAGAGTCGGGTCCGGATCTGGGTATTACTATGGGACGGATCCGGGTGTTACCCTGATCTTTTAACATTTCCTTATAAACACAACACAGGCTATCCCTTAACCGTGCGCTGGCTGTCTTTAATACTTCTCCAAAACAGAGTTGCCAAATAGTGTAGTCCAGAGAAATGGCAATTACGCCCTTTTTGCTCAAATTGGGTAGTTTCTTCTTCTTTTTCTCCGTCTTTACTCAGAGCACCTAATAACTCAAAAACACACGTAAAATACATAATTTACAAGAAAAATAACAGAGAAAGCATAAACAATAGATAATAAATAGGATGTATTCTACACCCTATCAAATTCCCCCACACTTAGACTTTGCTAGTCCTCGAGCAAATCAAACAAAACAATAAAATACAACAACTCCGTTTGTCGAGGCTACGGTCACTTTTAGCATAAATAACAAGCCTTTAAACCCTAGGTGTCCCTAGTGGACGATTTATAGTCTCGTGAGGGTTTACTAGAGATATACCCACAAACCTATTTTTCCAACTTACTAGTTCTCCGTAATGATAGCATCCAACGTGCTAAGAAGACATAGAGATTCTGCACACTAGTCATAAGAAGTTAGACACATAAATGAACACAATCTCATTCTTAAAAGTTGAGAGAGAAATAACCATCCCTTCTCGACAAAAATTCGGGTTCGGAGTGATCAAAAGTCTCGACTCTGCCTCACAAGAAAGGGTTTTATGAAGTTGCACTCAATAATAAATAGCTTTTTATGGGTCACACATGTGTCCAGGTTGGAATGAAGAGAATCTGAGACACGTTGAATGGTAGGAAGGCAAAACCCTCCAATGTTTTGAAAACCCACATCTTTTATAATTTTGAAAACCCATTTTTCGATTTGCGATCTCTTGAAAGGAAATCAACCATTTAACGAAGGTGGGAATATGCTTACTTACCTCGTTATCCGTTCGGCGTGCGGCTAGCACCACTCTCACAACATCCATAGAAACGTCTTCGGTCTTCATCGGTGTCTTCATCTTCGTCTTCGGTCTTCAACTCTTGATGATAACTCTTGAACTTCGTAGAATCTTTACAATGTGATTCTTTCCTCTAATTCCTTGTTGCTTGAAACTTCATTATAGATATTCCTTCTTTCCATTGGCTTTATTGAAAGAATACAAAACTAAAAACAAACTATACAAACCCAAAATTTACTTCTTTTTTTTTTTTTTTTTTTTTTTTTAACAAGAAATAAAACAAATACAAAATAAAAACGAAATAAAACAATAAAACTAGTAATGAGCCTAAAAATTTTCTCTTGTCTTTTTTTTCATTTTTTTTTTTAATTTGCTAATATAAGTTACAAATCAGATGGATCATCATCTGGTAAAAAATTTGTCGGAAGCCGAGCAACAAGCTGAGCTCCAACCCCTTTTTGAATCACCACTCCTAATCTATGAAAGAGAAAATCTCCTACACGTACATTGGCATCATAACTAGCAATGCAGCTACGTAAGCGCTTGAAAAACCGTGGTATCATCTCCGAGCTCTCTAAGGTGGTGAAAGCAAGTGTCCCAAAGCGTAACCTTGTGTTGTACACTTCTCCAAGTACTTGGCATTCTTCCTAGAAACAACATTCTTGATAGCAATCCCCCGTGAAAAGGTGCGAACTCCACCTCCGAGTGAAGGGTGAAACTCCGGTTACATCAAAACACATGTCACGCCCGTTCTCCCGGTTCAACACGAGAATGTCAACTGGTCTCGGAGCGGTCTTGTTATTGGAAAAAGGAGACCCAAATCAACCTCTTTCCTAGAGAACACCGCTCGATAACACATGTCGGCAATGGTATCGCGCACCAAATCGTGTCTAAACTTTAGGCCCACTTCATTCGCACAATGCAAGGCATGATCTCCAAAGGATCCATATCCCTTTTGCGAAGGGGCGGAGCACCATCTAACTCAAGAGAGGGATCCCAAATCTATACTTGAGCACTTTGCACCTTTGAATTGCCTGGCTCCGATATGTTGATTGAGTCCCACAATTGGGATTGCCATCAAAAAATCCCATGCGTGTTTTGTTTGATTACATTGCCATAACAAGGAATCACGCTCTGTCATAACATAATTGGAGGAATGTCCTTCTTAATAGCATCAAAGTAGATAGTTGCCAAGGAGTTCATAGAATGGGTGGCAAAACTACTAATGCATACGGGAGGAGCAATCCCACACAAGAGAGTTGAAGGAGTCCATAGCTTGCTTTGAAGGAAAAACTACGACCAACGATACCAGTATCTCTTAAAATGACAGATTGTAAATCCAGGGTCTGCAAACAAGAGGCAAGATAACAATAATGTTGGGTGTCTTGTAAAGTGTAAACCCCCAGGCCACCATGCTTGAACGGCAAAGTAGATAATCTCTGTTGAAGAAGTCCATATCCAGGTCCGTCCCCTGTGATGATGTGTCTTAGAAATTGAAACAACCGCGTGTCGAACAAGTCTTGAGCCTCTACCAAAAATTCGGCCTGAGTGGTACGTAAAGCGAAGTAAAGCCTCGAAACACCTGTGCAATTTCTAAACAATAACAATTCACCTTGAGGGTCTTCTAGCTTCTCTACGACATCAATAAGAGCCATATTCTTGCGCACTCTACTAACCAACAAATCCTTGTTTTAATTTTCGTTTTTTTTTTTTTTTTTTTTTTTTTTTTAAATTTTCACTTTTTTTTTTCTATATATTTTTTTTTTTTTTGTTTTTTTTTTAAGACAAGAGAAAAATAAATACAAAATACAAAATAAAATACAAAGGCCATGGTGTAAGTACTTTACCACTTGATTCTTCACAACTTGTATGTCTTGATATCATAAACTTCTCGAACTCTCATCCTTGATAATTTCGCTCTTATACAATAGTCTTCAACTTATAAAAATTCTGCTCCTTGTATTGTTGCTTGTAAACCTTGAACGTCTTCAACTTTCCTTCGAATTTGTGATTCTCCTCTTGTTGATGATGATGGTGTTTCTATGGACTTTGTTGGTGTAGAGAGAGATAAGGTGGATGGTGCTAATCGCGAACAAGATTACAAGTGGTATGTAAGTTAGCAATTCGATGTCACCATCATGATTGATAAAAATAGCACTCAAGAGATCAAAATAGTGCTTTATGGTGGGAGGTTGACAGCTCACCATTCTCGCCCGAATTTACGTACGGTGACACACACTCTAAAAGCACAAATTTAGACGGGTATAAAGAATTGAAGGTCGGTGCCTCACATTATGTAACATGGGTAGTCTCCACTATAGGGGATCACTACCTAATACCGAATTCGGGCCGCACCTTATTTGCCATTTGGCATGGTTAAATCCAACTTTAACTCTCATACAAGTAAGAAATCCGATCATATTCTCTGTCATCTCTAAGTTCAGTCACTCGTATGAGATTCTCGATGTAATCTTAGCGACATGTATACTATGTGACTCTAAACTAACTACAAGTTGGAGTTTTTTATTCACTATTTTACACAAAAGTTGAAAAATTCAGAAAAATTTACAACGCAAATGCTTAACCACTCCCCCACACTTAAACTTTACATTGTCCTCAATGTAAATTGAATCGTCCAAAGAAAGTCAAGGTGGGAAATCTTATAACAATATGCGAAAAGAAAAAACTAAAAACAAGAAAAGAAAAATTAAAAGATAAGAGATACAAAACCGGTGGGTTGCCTCCCACTTAGCGCTTGGTTTAAAGTCGTCAGCCCGGCTATATCCTTGCAAGATTTATTCCCCATATATCAACAATCTGAAAAGTTGAGGATCCTTCCATAGAACCTGTTTTGCAAACACTAGCTTCACACAAATATTAGTAATATAAAACGAAATGAAGCTATGAACCGATAAAAGCTTCCCCCACACTTATTCTTGTCCACACTCGGAAGTGTATAAAGAATATAAGTCGGGTACTTCCATGGGTTTCTTGTTCCATAACCTCGCATAGTATGAGAATCATGTATCTCTAATGGCGGAAAACGAGAAACAAAGTCATTCAACAATATTCTCGAAGCACATACATTCAAACCAATAAGAGGTAAAGGATAAGAAACAATAGGCAAAGGGTTAGATAAACCTTGCACAATCACGGAATCCTCTTCATCCTTGAAAAACTCAAGTGAATTATTCACCTCTTTTATATCATGGTCCTCTATCAAACCTTGCAACCATTCTTCATCCGTTTCTGCCTTAACCAAAGTATCGACACAAACATCATCATTACAATCATTTGCAAGCTCAATTAGGTCTTCCACAATATTGGTCAAACCGGTCTCATTCTCAACATACTCCTCTTCATTAGACTCACACCTTGTTGCAAGGAAGTTTTGTACCACACTAGTTTCATCATACTCAAGTACCTTTTGAATAGGTGTTTGATCATTATAAAGATCAAGAGTTGAGTCAACTACCCTAATGTCATCAAATATCTCCAAAGGTTGGTCCTTTTCAACACAATCAACTTTACCGCAAAAAGACTCCATTGTACACTCCTCGGGGATGTCACCATAAATTGGTTCAAGCGATGTATTTGCATAATAATCATCATCACTATCATAGTCATCATAAGATTGGCTACCACTTCCCAAAGTTTGGTCTTTCGCAGAATTTTGCATGTCCTCTTTGTATTCTTCAATGCCTTGTCTTAAAGTGGAAACACCTTTTTGAAGCTCTTGGAGTGATCCATCCAAATTTTGAAAATAGCGTTCCATTTATTGGTAAAGCTCATTCGACAAAGAAAAGTAGAATTACTTACTTGATATTGCTAGGCAAATTATATTCCCTTTGAATGGGTGGATGATCATAACTACGATCAGAAATTGGGCCAAACATACTATGAGCACATTCGGTCGATGAAATTGGTTCCACGCTTGGTTGTCTACGAATTGACTCCATGCTGACCATAAATTGTTGCATTTCATCTACCAAATTAGAGGAAATATGAATAGGAATACAAGTAGTCTCCCCTCCTTGTGGTTGCTCACTTACATACCCACCATAAGAAGGTTGGAATGTATGAGAACAACTAAAATGGTACGTGGAGTACGGACCATAACCAAAGGATTGGTTTTGATTGTACTCCACGTAAGGGTTATAGTTTTCATGTTATTGAGGTTGAAAGCCGTATTGATTGCTCCAATATACTCCGTCCATAGAAATTGGTACCTGAAACGAGATTCTCAAAACTCGGTTAAGAACCAAAGAATAAGAAAAAGTAAAACAAAACTAAAACAAAAATAAGAAACCAAAAACAATTGACAACTTTACCTCCCGGCAACGGCTCAAAATTTGACCGGTTGTCACCGACACAAATATAAATTACACTTTCTTACTACTCAAAATACATTATGAAGCAAGGGAAAGAAAGGATCGTTCCCTGCAGAGAGGTCTTGGTTGTCAATATGTTATGGTTTCCTCATAAAACACCAGGATTTT